>VUQH01054693.1:0-33582 GCA_015106775.1 Etroplus canarensis | reverse complement strand
TATTTTTCAGTTGCAGTATGCTTATTACAGATGCAGTGGTTGGTATCTTAATGTGCACTCTTCTTCTTTTCTCTTCTGTTTCTCTCTTTTCTTCTTCTTTCTTTTCTTTTCCCTACCTGTCTGCCCTGGCAATAAAGAAATAAAGAAAGAAATGTATCAACAAGAGGAGGCCATAGAGTTTATGGAGCTCCTTTCGGCAAATTAAATGTGTTTGGCACAACAAAGCATTCAGACCATGATTCTGCTTGCTAATGCTGCCAGACAGGACAGGTCAAAAAAAAAGAAAAAAGAAATGAGTACATCAGAGGGACAGCTCAGGTTGAGAAGTTCGGAGATAAAGTCAGAGAGGCAAGGTTGAGATGGTTTGGACATGTTCAGAGGAGGGATAGTGGATATATTAGACAAAGGATGTTAAAGATAGAGCTGCCAGGCAGGAGGAGAAGAGGAAGACCACAGAGAAAGTCATGGATGTAGTGAAGGAGGACATGCAGAGGGTTGGTGTGAGGGAAGAGGGTACACAGGATTAGATGAATTTGAGTAGGCTATTAAATTTCATTAACCTAAAAAACCAGTGTCCTCTATATCAGGATGGTTTGACGCAACCTGCCACACAGCATCACCTATCAATCACCACTACTTGAGAAGTAAAATAATAGTGTCATGGTTATAGTGTAGCAGCAATGCTACTGAAGATATAGTGGTACAAAAACCAGAGAAGGCGAAACCAGTGCAGGCAAAATCCCAGCACTATTCAGAGGAATATTTTTAATGGGATTAACACTGACAAGTTGCAAACCACCTAGGGCATTGTGTTTTTTCTATGAGGAGAAATTAGCCAACAGTGGCATGAAGCCAGAATATCTTAAAAAGTAAGGGCAAAGAGCTCAGTTCAATACAACAATGTTCTTCAGTGGTAACTTTAATATTTCAGTCTAATTTTTGATACTTAATCAGAATCAAAATCATAATACTCTATCAATCCCAGGGGGGTTGCATTGTGTTACACATGCTCAGTTAGATACAATTAAATATAAATTTAAAAGGCAGAAAATATCTGTAAATGTCTCTAAATTGCAGTATGTTACATAAATAACTGAAGGATTATCCAATGTTGTCCTTAATGTGGACAGCATCCTTCTAATAAATGTACTTGGATTTCTTTTTGCAAACATTTTCTATGCATGATTATGTTTATGATTCTTTGTGCAGTAATGCTTCTAATTAATTTCACAAATTCAATTTCAGAACAGATCTTTTTTATAATCCCAAATGAGGGCACTTTAAGTTGGTAATTATTTTTATGCACACAAATCTCTATTCACAAATTAAAAATTTCTTTGTTAACAAATGTTTATTTATTTTTTAATATATATTTATATCCAAATAGTTCAAAAGAGACCACTATAGATGAGCAATGTTTTGCACAGTTAAAAAGTTTAGTAAATCAGACATTGATGCTACAGTGCTGTGTTTTACATCTTTTTTCAACCGAAAATGCTTTTCTCTGGTTACAGGATACTTGGCTGAAAAAATATTTCACAGGGGTGCATCACTGTAAAAAGGTTGAGAACCACTGTCCTAAAGCATGTGAAAGAAGTGTAAAAGGGAAGTGAAATAAGTCGTGCCCACCCAGCAATCAACCCTCCTGTTTTTTTTCACTTTAAGCATGAAGGTCACGTAGGTGAGCCAGTTTCAGTGCTGTGGTATTATGCTTGCTGTCTCGCTTCAGGGCCATTAATGCAGTTCAGTTTAAAGCGCTGATCTGCATTAATGGACTTTGTTTCACCTGTGCTCTGCCTGCTAAGGCAGTCCAAATGTTAGGTTTGAAAAAAAGGTGTTTTTTTTTCTTTCTGCATGTTAAGCACTGTTATAAGTGAGCTCCAGGTACAAACTCATTTTAATGATCTCCTGACTTAAAATGACGATTTCTTCCGATAAGCTCCTTTCATGTGGTTCTGTGTGTCTCAGTCACTTACGTGTCTGTCCTTAAGATGAGTCCACACAAGAAGAGACTAGCAGCAACGTGGTCATCAGAGACCATAGAAAGTCAATGATAATCAACAATGATGAGCAGCATGAAGTCCCAAGTTAAACTTTGCTCAATTACAGTGGGAATTTAATTGATTGAAGTGACTACCAATGAGAATGAAGAATACCTTTGACTGAATTATGACAGGATGGTAAATACTTTGGAGGAATGTCCAGTAACATCCAGCTTTCAGCTACAAAAGGTGCACAGTGAATGCATTGCTTCCTGTGTGGGCACCCCTTCAGGCTTTAGTTTTAAAGTTTTAAAAGGCAGCGGTGTCTAAGTGCAAAACTTGAAGGTCAGTTTGCAACATTCCACTGTTGTCATTCCTACATTTGGTATTCCTGTTAGGCTGGCAGATGGTAGACCTACTGCTAATGGTGCTGCGACAGCTTTAAATTTTACTTTGTCCCACATGTTGCATACCACTTCCATCCTGTAAAAGCTGATGATCATGAAGCTTAGTCAAACATCATAGAGGGAGTGGTCCTTTGGCTGACTCCCACATTAGGAAGATGTGGTTGGAGCCTTCCTATCATTGTTATGGTAACATCAATAATATGGTCAGTGCTATGACATGCTGATGTGTTCACCTTTTTCATGCTTTTAATGAACGTGGTTACTGCTGACCATGTAGTCATAGTTGTTCCTGAACTCAAACACTTTCATTTGGTGGTGAACAAGATTAATTTGTCCTGCATTTGATTGTTTGCAAGCCTCCTTGACTCCTCAGTGAATTTTAATTCTTATTAGCTTGTGCTGTACAACCAACAAATGACAAGGAGACATCACTTTTTTCCTGTACTTCAAATTACAATAAACTGTAACTCATGATGGTTCGTGAACTAGATGTGCTACTACAGCGCTGACATTTTGGTTTCCTTAGTGCAGCTCAAATTAAATAAATCACAAGTGTGTAGGTGTCCTAAATGGCAGTGACCTACAGTGTACTGAAGACCCACTCTACCTTCTGGGCGGCTGTGGCTCAGGAGGAAGAGTGGGTCATCTTCCAACTCAAAAGTTGGCGGTTTGATCCCTGGCTTCTCCAGTCTACATGCCAGAGTGTCCTTGGGCAAGACACTGAACCCCAAATTGCTCCTGATGCATTCATTGGAGTGCAAAAGTGTACATGATAGCTAAATGCCTTAAAGGCATGGAATAAAGTGCTATATGAATGTGTGTGAATGGGTGAATGAGGCTTGTAGTAAAAAGCGTTTTGATTGCTCAGTTAGAGTACAAAAGCGCTATATAAGTACCAGTCCATTTACCTTAAACCACACGTATACATGAATGAATGAATTAATGAAACATTATTGTCAGTATACACCAGGTACAATGAAATTCTGTGTGGCTTCTCTTTATAAAACAAAACAACTCACCCACTGGGCCCATAAGAAAAACAAATAATGAGCAGCTTAGAGCAGCTACTCGTAGTTAAGGCAGCTCAAGTAAAACAATAAGTAATAAATAGAAGTAAATGCAACAGTGTTGCAGCAATGTAGCAGCATTGTTTGGTTGTGCAGATGTGCAAACTATACAATTACATTTTAATGTGGTGCATGGTCAAGAATGGTGCAGAGGAGAACGCAGCTCTGGCAAAGAAACTGTTTCTGAGTCTGTTAGTTCTTGTCTTTATTGTTCTGAACCATTTACCTGATGGCAGTGGTTCAAACAGAGAATGTCCAGGATGAGTAATGTCTGTGACACACAAAGATTTCATTTAAGTGGATCTATTATGCTAATTTCTAACTCCATATTTCTGCTAGAGTAGCTTTGCATGATTCACTGTTCAGAATAACCCTTATTTATCTTATACTGAGTGCAGCCCGAGCCTCTGTGTGCTGTTTTAGCTCCTCCCCCTTTAAGCCAACTTGTTCTGACTGGCTGTCCTTCACAAACAGATAGATTGAACAGCAGGTGGGTGGGGCTTCTGTTGAGATATATATATATATATATATATATATATGTATATATATATATAATATATATATATATATATTCCTGTTAATTGACATATAGATTTAAGAGTTAAAAAAAAAACTCCCTGAACCTGTGTTTAGAGCATTTCATTTCAGCTGATTTGGGTCCTAATTCAGGGATGTTTGAAGGATACTTGGTGCAGGAAATTGGTAATTTAAGTTGTTCTGTGTGTAATCAGAATAAACCAAAATGGCACTCATTTGTGACCTGCCTGACAGGAGCTTCTGTTCCAAAAACCAAAATATGCCATTAGACAAATGGGCTCAGACAAGTTGTTGTTAGGACCTGTCACCACTGAAAGATGCTCAGGCTGCCGTCCCTCCTCGCAGCTCAGTTGTACACGGTTTAGTCATTGCTCAGACTACTGAATCATTCAGACATCTGAGATGAAACGCATCTGTCCCGCTCAAACAGTCTTTGAGCTCACATGTCATTATTTGTTAAAACACAAGATGATTTCAAAGTTTGGGGCGATTATTCATATTCTGTCAGGAAGTGTTCTTGTTATTTAAATATACTGACAAATTTAGAACAAGCTGTTCAAGAGATGCCTTATTCTTTTGTTGTCCACCAGGTGTTTTCAGTGTCTCGTCTGGAACGGCAAAGCAGCACGATGTGTTAGTCAGCTGGGAGACCAGGGAAGGGGGAGGGGGAGGGCTCGGTGACAGGGTTTATATCAGTATTTTCCTGTCAGTATTTTATTTAATGAAACAGCTTTTCGTCTGCATAAACAGTCTGTGGAAGCTACTTCATACTAAATAAAACTTCTAATGTGCCCAGATAGAATTTCATATTTTCACCTCCCTTTTTAATTCAGAAATTTAAAATAAAATCTCACAGCTCATGAACACCTTTGTGTTGCCTTCCTTTGCTTTTGCACTTCAGAAAGTGGCTTCCATTGGCAGCTCTGATAACACAAGCAATCTAGTTTACCTGCATTTGAATATTCTATCAGAGCAGAGGTCCATACCAATAAAGAGTCTGTGGAATAAGTCTCAATGGGAAAAACATCTGATAGAAGGAAGAAAAATATATTATTTTTAATGATTTTTTTCAGGCAGAGGGTGAGAATGAAGTCAACAATGAACTGGCCAATCGAATATCCCTCTTCTACGCCGATGCCACGCCCATGCTGAAGACGTTAAGTGATGGCACAACGAAGTTTGTATCTGAGGTGAGACTTTTTTTAAGTGTAGTCTTTATTTTTTTAATGTGTGTGTAAAGGCATCCACTCAGTCCTCTTTCTCTTTTTCCAGAATAAGAACCTGCCCATCGAGAACACGACAGACTGCTTAAGCACAATGGCGAGTGTGTGTAAAGTCATGCTGGAAACACCGTAAGTGACCTCCTTCACGTCTTAAATATGCCATTCTTGACTTTGCATCTAATCCCTCGTCCTCCTCCTTCCCTTGTCAGGGAGTACCGCAGCCGTTTCACTAGCGAGGATACAGTGTCCTTCTGCCTCAGGGTGATGGTCGGGGTAATCATCTTGTACGACTACGTCCATCCTGTGGGAGCATTTGCCAAGTCGTCTAAAATCGACGTGAGTGCAGACATGTTCACGCCACCACCTCGCTCGGAGCTTCTTCTAAAGCTAACATGTTCTTTCTGCTCCACAGATGAAAGGCTGCATCAAAGTCCTCAAAGATCAGCCGCCAAACAGCGTAGAAGGCCTTCTCAACGCTCTCAGGTCAGCTCTCATTCAAGTTAATTTTTTTTCATCCTAGCAGCCCAGCGTGTAATGTGATTGTAGCCCGTGAGCACGCTTTCAACTGAACAGGAGAAAGCTGCTCATGCTGTGAGTTGGATGAGTTGGTTCCTGTTCACAAGCAGCACACAGACCTCCTCCCCTTCAGCATAGTGACTCATTCTCCGTGCTGTCCACCGGGTGACTTGGTCAGCTGTGAGCCTGACTCGGGTTGGGTGTTGAAGCCGCTCCAGAAAGGCCGATTACATCTGACACCGCGTCCCCTCGTGGTCTCCCAAATTTCACCCGCCTCGCCTCACACTCACAGCTGCTCAAGCTGACAGAGCCGCTTTGAGCCGACCTCACATCTGTATCTCTCTCTCTCTCTGCGCCAGCCCTGAGGCGGGACAGCTCCACCAGGCCACATGAGGTCATTTTCATGCAAAAGCTGACAGATTTTCTCTCAGTGATTACAACACACTGATCTGACAGAGGATGACACAATATGTTAGACACATGTAGTAGTGGAAATAACTAAGTACTTTACTCAAGGTTCTAGTTCCCTGAAGTACCAGTGCATCTCAGAGGGGAGTGCTTCAAATTTTACTCCACTATTAATTTGATAGTTATTACTGGTCACTTCTGTGCATTTAGTTTTTTAGTTAAAAAATCTAAGACATACTTTTGCAAAAATAAACTGTGTTCAAGTGCAGAACTGCAGCTATCATTTTTTTAATGATTAATCTGCAGATTATCACCTCTGCCAAAGAGATATATGATTCAGTTTGTCTCTTGGTTTTTTAGCTGGAATACTCAAAAATTTATGGGAGGATTTGAATGAAAATTTTTCTTCATGCTTGGCCCAACATAGAAGTGATTCACTTTGGAGTCGAACATGATCTAGATCTGGGAAATTTTGGGAAGAATTCTTTACCGTGACATGCAACGTTCCCTCTAAGCTGCGCGCTTGCATGCGCGCTGCATAGATTTGCTAGACTTCCTGCGTGCATGTGCACTGCATAGAGTTGCTGTGCACACGCGCGCTGCATAGATGTGCTATGCGCATGTGCGCTACATAGATTTGCTGTTCGCGGAGGAACGCCCGGAGCAGTGCGCGATTGCGCAAGTGCGCAGCTTAGAGGGAATGTTCATGACATGTACAAAATGTACATCTAACTTCACATCTTCAGAAATACATCTTATTTTGGGTGCCCACATTAGGAGTCACCACAGCAGATCATCTGCCTCTAACTCACCCTACCCCTCGCATCTTATTCTGTCACACTGGCCTACTTCATGTCCTCCTTCTCTACATCAGTGAACCTTCTGTATGATCTTCCTCTTCTCCTCCTGCCTGGCAGCTCCATCTTTAACATCATTTGTCCAATATTGATTACATTTTCAATGAACTTTTTTATTTGCATGCAGGCTACACCTGCTCAGTGCTCCATCTTCATCATCCTTTGTCCAGTATATCAACTATTTCTCCTATGCACATGTCCAAACCATCTCAGCCTTTCCTCCCTGACCTTGTCTCCAAACCACATGTCATAGCAGGTTTCGCTACCATCTTTACCATCACAGCAAATCCTTCTCTTTCGCTCTTGTTGCCGTCCTTCTGTCACAAAGCACTTCTTTCCACTTGCTCCACCCTGCCTGCACTCTCTCACCTCTCTTGTGCACTGTCTATTCCTTTGGATAGTTGACCCCAGGTATTTAAGCTCATTCACCTCTTCTACCACTACTCCTTGCATCTTCACTATTATCTTCAGAAATGCATATCAGATGAAAACAGGAAAATTTAAGATACACTGCCTTGATGTTCTCAAGAAAATATCACAGGGTGCTGCTGTCGTTCACCTGGAAGAGCCAGTGGCACATGTGCTGAGGTCTAGGTTCCTTGCTGCAGCGCCCTGGTCCCTTTTCTGTATGCCATTACCTATTCCTCTTTCCTCCAGCTTCCTGTCTATTCCAAACTGTTCAGATTTGGGGTCTCAGTTAATGCATTGTGCGGAAGGAATTTTCAGTTTTGGCAGAGATAGGCAACCTTGCAGCTGAACACTGTGCTGTAATTCTCCCGCTGTATTTGGAAAAGCATTGACCTGTTCTCAGTCGGATTTAGAGATCATCTGAAAACATGAAGCCTTCTGATTTAAACAGTGCAAACATTTATGTGGTACAAATACTATAGAAACAGTAATTTCTTATTTTATAATAAGAATGCATATACAGCCAAAGCATAGTTTCTTTGTTTTTTTGGTATGGATAGGAGCACCTGATGATTTGCAATGTGCTGCACACTTTTCACTATGAGTGTAATAAAACTGTGAGTCTCTTTTTTTTTAGCGGAAAGTGGGTTCAGTTTAAGAGGTTAAATTCTAACACATTCAGTTTTATTATAACTGAAAAAGCAAAAACTAGAGGATTACATGCATCCTGGTGGGATTTCCAATGGGATGGTTTGTTCAAATGATTAAAAGTATTTTTGTTGCTCCCTTGTGTTTTCCCAAGGGGTCGCCACAGTAGATGAATTCACATCTGTAATTTGTGGAGATTCTACACCGGATGCCTTTTCTGATGCAACCCTCCTATGGCTGGAGGTGCTTGTGTCCTCACCTGGATGCTAACCAGGGAATTTTCACTTGCAAGGCTCCATATTCATTCTGTGACTGTTTGGTGTCAGATTGTAAACCATTGTGGACCAAACTGTGTATGATGTAGTTATAAATACAGCAACAGAGAAATCCCGCTTGCACAGTATGGCAATAATATGAAGTTAATCAGTTGCAGGGGACATTTTTCAGCTAAACAAGAACTTGTACTTTGAAATTTTATGCATATTATGTTAATATCACTTTAGTGGTTTCATTCGGTTGTATTTTGTTAGTGGCACAGTGGTGGAGTGGTCAGCACTGTTGCCTCATGGCAATAAGGTTCCTGGTTCAACCCCTGCTTGGAGCCTTACTGTGTGGAGTCTGCATGTTATTGTGCGGTTGTGGCTTCCTCCCACAGTCCATAGACATGCACGTAATGGTGATTCTGAATTCCCTATTTTAAGTGTATGACTGTATGGTTAAAATATGATGTTAGGTAGTCAGTATGAATTAGAAGAGTACTAGATAAACGTGAGTACATTACTTTATTGTGCTGCTAATTTTGCTGAAGAGCCATTTTTCCACTTGCCTGCAGGTACACAACCAAGCATCTAAATGATGAATCAACCAACAAGACTATCAAGAGCATGCTGCAGTAGGACTGAACTGCTGGGACTGCTGAAGGGAGACACCACTCTCCTGACTGATGTCGCTGCACAGAACGTTTTTCCTTTTGTTTGCTTTTTTAAATGGAAAAAAGAGCTACTGCTCCGCCCTCTTTTATAATGCAAAATGCTACTGCCATTATGAACGTCTTTTTCTGTGCCAAAAAGATGTTGCTGAGATGTAATGTTTTCGATAAAAGGCCATGCCACTATGGCAGCTAATGAAAGCATTGTGGGTTCTCCAGTTTTTTTTAAACATTTCTTGTTTTTCCCTGTATAAGGGACGGGAGTGCTTTGACTTGAAAATTTAATACAGAGAGATATATAGAGAAGTATATATTATTTTTGGTTGATTTGTTATTTAATTCCATCTTCTGCATGACAAAAAATGTCCTTTCCTTGTATTTAAAAAAACCTAATGGTTCAGTTTAATTTGTCTGCTCCTTTGTGCATTATTAAATGTTTTGTTATTGAAATGGTACTTGTTGAATTGAGATTAAGAGTACTGTTTTTATATTTTTTATAGGTTTTAATTTGTGCATATGTCCTTTTTTCGTAGTTGTGTTGTATTTTTCAGTTGAAAACTTTAAACTGTGATGTGTGCAAAATCAGATTAAAATTGGGAGCGTGTACTGTAAATGAACAGTATGTTGTGGCTGGAGAAATTAAAAGCAGAACTCTTGTTTTCTACGATTGGCCTTCTCAGGTTCGATCTCTTATCACTGTCTCGGATGGCTGAGGGGAAGTTTTATTGCAAAGGTTAGTATTTTCTCATGTGAAAAACAGAGTGAGAACTAAGTGACACATGCAGTTTTCTTTTCCGTAGAAATAAAATGAGCAACATTAATTTTAATTCTTAAAAGGACATTCTTTTAGTTGAACTATAATATGCTGATTCACTTCCATGTGAAGAGCTGGATGTGATGGTTGATACCACTCAGGCTGCATGTTAAGTAGTTGGTTCAGTATAAAGAATGGAAACTGTTACCCATGCACTGTGCTTAATTTTGATTTTAAAGTTTGATTTTTGATTCTTCTCTGCATTTTATTAGGCTGCTGGTTGTTTTGCAAGATAAAATGTTATTGATTCCATAAGATAGCCAGCAGTATGTTAATAAAACCGATAAAATGAAACCTGCCTTGACCAGCTACAACAATGAAATAGTGCGCACATAATTACAGCCCAGAAATATATCAGTTTTTTTAAAATTTTCAAAGTCAACTTGCTTGTCATTCTGTATACAGTGTAAGCACCTGACCAAAATATTGTTCCATATGGCCTAAGATGCATAACGGTATAAAACACACTACCATACACATACAACAGTAAATAGTAAATAAACAAGCAGCAGTCCAGAGGTCTGTACTATGAGGCAGGATTTGGATTTATCCAGACTTCAAGAGTAATTCTGGGTTTTCAGTACTACGAAGCATGGCCATCCTAATTTATGTTACAGGCCTAACCTGTTCCAGATTAGAGATCAACAATCACCACCTACTGGCCAATCAGTTCTCTTGAAAATGACTTCACTAATCCTGGAAGATGCCTCTGACCTCTGTACGCAGGTAGCAGGAGGGTCTGAAGCAAACAACTGATCCATCAAGGGGTCTATAATTTGGCTTGCTGGGTGGCTTTGAAAAATGTTGAAATTAAAAAAAGGAGGAGGGCATAAATTTAGGACTTAAACCTTATTTTCTCAGCAGTCCTGGTATTTTTTTTTCTATTTTGAAGTCTTTGAAATGGGGTTCTTTGATTTACATCTGTGCTGCATATGGATTAGAAGTCACCAAGTCCCAATAAGAATTTCAGTTCCAGACAGAACAACAGTTGCTGACCAACCAACCAAACATAGTGGTGGTTGACAAGGAGCGGAAGACTGCAGTTGTGATAGATGTAGCAATCCCAGCTGAGAGCATCATTGAGAAGATTGAGGGTTAGCAGAAGCTGAAGGAACAATTGGAGCAGATGTGGCAGATAAAGTCCAAAGTGGGCTCCCAGTGGTAATGGGTGCATTAGGAGCTGGAAGAGTGGCTCCAACAAATTCCAGACACAACATCAGATCTCTGTCCAGAAGAAGAATTCACAGGAACAGTTAAGATACTGTGAAGAACCCTCAAATTCCCAGGCTTCTGGTAGAGGACCTGAGCTTGAAGAAGACCCCCAGGAGGAGGGTTATATGTTAAATGAATGAATTTAACATTAATTTAAGTTGTTTTATTTTGTCACCTGATGAATGTGAGTTCATCATTTACTCTCTTTTACATCTGTGTTCAGTCACCTCCTAAGAGGAATATCTTGCTCTGCAACTGCTTAATGTTGCACTCTGTTCAACAGCTTGCCAGTTGCTCAACTGATAGAGTACGGGCACATACGGAGCATCTGAAGACCCAATGTTTGAGGTGCATGTTATGCATTAGGCTAATCTGCACATATATAAAGCCAGAGAGGGTGGCATCTCACTCTCCTCCATCATGACTGTAGTCCTATTTTACTTGTTGCAGTTTTAATTTTTTTGGTCCCCTTTTTCAGTTGAGTTTAGTACCTTCTGTGTCTCCCTTATTAGTGTTCAGTTTTGTAAATAATTGTTTTTATTATTAAACTACAGCAAATTTGTGGTATCACATATGGTATGGGTTCCATGAGCCATCAATTTTGGGGTCTTGTCCGGGTTTTGTGTCACCAAGTAAACTACAGTGACTATGGTTCAGTTCCTGCACACAAGACCCTTGAAAAAATAATTAATTTCCATCTCTCTCTACCACTGTTTACTGTCAGTCATCAGACTGTTTTCTGTCTAATAAACACATGAAAAAATCTTTAAGAGCAGGAACTGGGAGCTGAAATTGGAAGGGAGCTGCATATTCTTATTAATGTTCAACAATAAAACTGCCATTTTACATTTTATATCAACTGTAAATTACTGTCCTCCTCCTCCTTGGTCTTTAAAAAAAGTGATAGTGTTAATTACTGAGCTGTAGAGATGCAGGTAGGCCTTTTGTTACTGGTTGTTTCCATCGTTATGCTCAGCTAAACAGTTGCATTATGCAACATCATATTTAGTACTCTCACAAAAATGTAATAAGCAGATCTTCTCTCCTAACTCAGTAAACAAGTGAATATATTTCATTTCCAAAATTTTGAACTATCCCTTTAAGCGTGTCAACATCAAAACTGTATTTCCAGCCTCATGAAAGGTAAGTGAAATGAATTTGAAAATAAAGTAACACGACAAAAAGTAATGTTTTGTCTGCTAATGAAAAGCACCCATTTGCCTTTGTTGAATGAGCTTTTTCATTTGTCCTCTTTTCACCTTTTATGACCATTGAAAGTCTGCTGTAGTTAATGGCTCATTAAGAAACATAATTGCATGATGTCAGTGACAAGTGGTCATCTCTCTTTAATGAAAAAAATCCTTTCAGCATCCATTATTCCTTTCCTCCACATTAAAGGGTTACTCCTGTTACACTCATGCTTCAGTAAAAAGAAAGACCAATTCATTTTCACTTCTCTAACCTGTCTGTTTTCCCTACTCATTCCAGTTGCAATACAGAGGGAGAAAAGGGGGCCACTCGTGTGGCCACTGCAGCAAAACTTCTCAGGGTCAAAGACAGACAGCAGAGTGTGGATGGGTGTGTCCTCTGCAGCATCACTGCACTAACAGACAGGAAAGGAAGGAAACGAGAGGGAGTGAAGGAGGAGATGGGAGGAAGCAGAGCGGTTTAATCTTGGGTGTGTTTAAAATCCTTGAGGGAGAGTTGTAAAAAGCATGGTGGGGGAGCATAGCTTCTGTTGCTTTTTTTTAAAATGAGTAAATGCAGCTCAAAAAGGGTTGTAGGGCATGCAGCGCTCACAGAATAGCTGCCTTTTTGTCACTGTGACTTCTTCTCAGTGGGGAGCAGTGACCTTGTTTTGCACCCACCGTGACCCTCCATGCAGAAGCTCTCACTGCATCATCCACTGCTGCAGGCAGGCCGAGACGGCGGCTCTGCTATCCAGATGAATGAACGCATTCTGAAGGAGGAGGGCTCTAGCATTCAATCTAATACCAAGTCAATGTTTTCTCTCACCTGGAAAAATAATTATAACAGTGCAGCTTGGAGGCGTGACAACAGCCAAAGAAATAAGAAGACAAAGACTGAAATAATGAAATTCTGAGAAGTGTATGAAACCTACAAATGTTATTACAGATTGATGCTTGAAGCTATAGAATCAGATGAAGTGTGAATTTTGTGAATTGGATGAGCAAACAGCTGATATTACAACCCGAATACTAATATATTAATGTCTAAAATATAAATAAAAAACAATGCAATGATTTGCTAATCTTATAACCAATATTTATTATCAAAAGAACATAGAAAATATATCAAATGTTAAAATTGAGACATTTTAATATTTCATGAAAAGTACTAGTTCATCTTGAATTTGATAGCAGCAACACGCCTCAGAAAAGCTGAGACAGGACCATGTCTATCACTGTGTAGCATCCCCTCTTCTTTTAACAACAGGCCCTAAACATCTGAACACTGAGGAGACCAGCTGCTGGACCTTTGGGAGAGGAATGTTGTCCCATTCTTGTATGATATAGGATTCCAGTTGCTCAACAGCCCTGGGTCTTCTTTATCATATTTTGCCTGGACTGCAGGCAGACCAGTCCAGCAACCAGACTCTTCTACTACAAAGCCATGCTGCTGTAATAGCTGCAGTATGTGGTTTAGCATTTAACAGTATGCAAGGCCTTTTCTTGAAAAACGGAAGGGGACCACATAAAACCTGTATATACACTTTTCATCATTGATAACGCCTTTTCAGATGTGTGAGTTGATAGTGCCATAGACACTAATGCACCCCCAGTGAGTGTTCTTGACTTGGCTACATGCCGTGATGGGGTTTTGCTTAACCAAAGAAAGAATTCTGTGATCATCCAGATTAGTTGTCTTCTGTTGTCTTCCAGTCCTTTTGGTGTTGCTGAGCTGGCCAGTATATTCCTTCCTTTCACGAATGTTCCAGATTGTTGTTTTGGCCACTCCTAAAGTTTTTGATCTCACTCTGACAGGTTTATTTAGGTTTTTCAGTCTAATAATGGCCTCCCTCATTTACACTGACATCTCTTTGGACCTCATATTGAGAGTTTCATTGGACAGCTACCAAATGCAAGTTCAACATTTGTAATCAACTCCAGAGCTTTTATTTGCTTAGTCTGACATGAAATAACAAGGAAGTGTCACGTGCTGAGGCAGCAGGGGCAGGAAAAGGACCCAATAACAGACTTACAGGCAGGCACGGGTGAACTCAAAGTGAAGGTTGAAGCTCATAGACTACAAAAACTTGAAGGCCGGCATGAAAGCTCCAACTGCAGAGCACAGCAAGGAATATAACAGATGCTACGGTAATGGACAAAGATAAGATGGCCCTATATAAACATGAGATAATGAGAGATTGGAAGCAGGAGGGAGATGAGATATAGCTGAAACCGATTAGGGCACAACCATGGAGGAAGTAAAACTTCTCACCAGACAAGGTAACAGAGAACATACAAAATACCACAAGAAGTAACCTTGTAACACAAACACAAAGTAATAAAAAGGACATGGGGAAATAGTAATAAATAACCAAAACACAGAGAAATCAGGAAACTAAATGCAAAAAATTAATTAAAACAGACATAAATCCAAACTTGAATGAATAAACAGATTGTCCATGAACTAAAACAGACTAAATCAAAGCAAAAACTCAGCATTCTAGAAATAAGAACTGAACACAAAATCTACAAAAGTCACAGAGCCATGACAGGAAACAGGCCTCATCTGGCCATGAGACTACCTGTCAGTCAATTGTCCCATTACTTTTGAGTCTGTATGTATAAATATGGCTTTAATTCCTTAGTTACAGTTAATGCAAGGCTTGTGTTAAACCCACAGAATTAAAGCTTAAAGTCTGCACTTCAACCACATTTTGACTGTTTGATTTAAAATCCACTATGGTACAAAAAAAATGTGTCATTGTCTAAAAACATAAGAGGACTAATTGTGTGCTGTTTGATGCTGGTGTGGATGTTATGGACAGTCTGAAGGAGAAAAGGTCTGCAAAGAAAAAAGAGATAATCCTGAAGCCTTTTAACATTTAATGAGCGAACACTTGACCTTCAAAGTATTTATCCAGCAAATATTATATCACATCAGGCGTATTTCCTGACAGGGATCTTGGCCTCAAATGTTTGGACTGCCTCTCCTTTGTCCTTGAAATTTATGACCTTCAAAATGATGTGTTCCTCTTTGTGACTGACTGGATTTGCTCATGTCCTGCTCTGCTGTTTCTTACATTTGCTTTGCATTTTTTGAATTACTGATGACAGAAACCTTCACACTCATTCATGACCATGGTGGAATTTTTTCAGTAGCAGTAATTAAGATCTAGCAGACAGCCTATTGTTCTTAAAATAAGGTTTATTGCCATTTTATTGTATTTTGAGCTCCTGAGAAAAGAGAGGCAAAATTCACTGCCAAGAAATGATTTTTTTTTATGCCGACAAGAAAGCGGCAGAGTGCCAGAAATGAAATGTGTTGCACTTTGGATCACAGTAGGTGCATATCTGAGCTGCTGTACTATGCACTATTTTGCTCTTTGCACCCGCATTTCTGCAAAAATCAAGCATATGCACTGGATTAAAAATATCTTTTTACTTTTCTGCACTGGCTTGGTTGAGAATTTGGGAAGCCTCTTTCAATGTTTCAATGCAGATTGGTTCGGATTTTAATAAGATGTCAGCTTCACTTTGCGCTGTTATTAGGACACAGTTATTTTTCTGTTTCTACAAACAGTTGCAGAACAAATTAAATGTGAAGAGCAAGGTCTTTAGGGCTCCTGGGTGTAGATTTTTCAAATTTGGGGAACAGTATCGGAGGTACGAAGACCATTTTCCCAAAAAAGACATCCCTCATTTGATATTTTGATGGTAGCTGTGTCCTGGCGTTCATTTGGGTTGAGATCTGGTGGATCTCATCTTTTATTTTCTCTTTCTAGAACAACCACAAGGGTCTCTCAGTGTAATATGTTCATTAACTCCAGGCAAACAGACAAACATTAGTGGTCTTTTATTCTTTCTCAATGATCCTGTGGGCTTCCCATCAATGGTGGAGCATAAAATTACTCTGTCCCTGAGCTTCGTGGTCTTGAAGCAAATGCATAGAGTAAACTTTAGAAGAAGTTAACACTTGGCCCCCTAACAGGGGAACATGCAGCTATATAGCCGCATTGAGAGGAAGTGAATTAGGTTGCTGGTCACACCTCACAGAGAACATCTTGCCATGTGGTTTTAGTATGTCACAGTAACGTGAAAAGAAGATTCATGTTATTACAAAACACTGACCCTTTAGGGTTTCCGGAGGACAGATATGCCTCTTTTCCTCCTTTCTGCTTATGTTATAATCTTTCTTCAAAGACATGTGAATGATGCTCAATGGTTCGACAACTGTGTGTCACAGTGAACTGGCACAACTGTCAGTTTGTTTCCGAGTAAAGAGTTTCTTCTTTTATTCCAGTGAAAACCCCAGCAGCCTGAGAGCTGTGTTCTGTCCATAAACCACAAGACCCTAACACATTGCTCATCTGTCTCTGGGGTGAGACAAGTTCACTTTTCTCAGAAAGACAACGGCTATCCTCTGAGACCACCCTGCCACCCTCTCAACCACCCCTTTCACACACAAACACTCTCACAGATGCAGGCCCCCCCCCTCCTTTGAAATCCCACTTCCTCCTATACGTTGCTTTAATCGGGGGAGTCTTAGTTAATCAGTCGTGTCAAAACATTAACGGCTCATTGAGGATCATGTTTCATGCCAGCCAGACTGAACCGATGGTGCCGTAATCTCGGTCCGTTGAGGAGATAGGACTATTTGCTTAGGCAAAGCTTCAACGCTTTATCAGGAACTAAGAGTCAGTGAAAGTGTTGCTACACTTCAGTAAGAGGGCACGTGCCAAGTTCCTCTAAAACACTCTCAAAGAAGGTGGACGTTTTACACCACGACACCTCTTCTTTTTGCTTTAGTGAGCTTGTGCATGGAAACATCTTCCACCTCTGAAATAATAAAAGGTTTCCAGTAATTTGACCTTGTCATAAACCCATAATGACCACATACTGGCTGAAGGAATGCTCAGTTTAAAAAAAAAATTGATATGAAAGAAACCCAAATTATTTTATTTTTTTAAATCACTAAAGAAAATGGAAATATTCTATTAATATAACCATTTTAGAATGGAAACAATCCATTAGTGTAGTCAGTACAAAATGACTGATACATAGACTGAAATCCCATTGTTGGTTTGTCATAATTAAGTGGGCAAGAAAAGTTTCTTTCCTTAATGTGGGGAAATATGTTAACATAATTTACACTTTTTTAAATATTTAGTTGAAAACACTGCACACCTGTTTCCTCAGACAAATGTTTAGATGGACAAACGGACTTCCACACACTCTGAAGTGTAAAAATACATTGACCCGTGACGTTTTGTGCTGGTCAGGTAAATGTTTGACCAAGAACAGCTGTCTTATTGTTCTTCTGTTTCTTATAAAGTACCTTTGGCTGAGCCCAAGGGGTCACCACAGCAGATTAATCCACACTGGTAGTTTGGCAGAGGTTCTACGCCAGAAGCCCTTTCTGATGCAACCCTCCATGGTGAAAGGGACTTGTGCTCCACCTGGAATTGTACCAGGGACCTTTCACTTGTAAGGTAAATGTGTAAACCCCTACACTACAGGGACACCGTTGCTCTTCTGTTTCTTATTACTTCTTAATATAGGACATGTGGAATGTGATTGCTTGTAGCATTACCAACATTTGCTATTTAAGATTTATAATGATAATGTGATAATAATAAAGTGTGGTAGTTAGCACTGTCACCTCACAGGTGTGAATGGTTGCCTGTCTGTCCTTGGACTAGCAACCTGTCCAGGGTGTACTCTGCCTTTTGGCATATGACAACTGGGAGAGGCTCTAGCATCCCCTACAACTGACCTGGATAAGTGGAAGAAAAGGAACGTAATAATATAATAATAAACTTTATTTATACAGTACTTTAATGCTAAAAAGTGCTTTACAGAAAGAAATTTAGAATGTTAAAAGTCAGAAAAATCATTAATAAAAACATTCAAAAAAGCAAATATGAAAAAATAAAGAAAAGCATTGCCACTCAACAAACATTCATGAAAGCTTTTCAATAAAAAATGTTTTAAGAAGAGATTTAAAGGACAATAAAGAAGATGCCATTCTGATTTCAATGGGCAGACTGTTCCACAGTTTGGGAGTTCTTTAGGTAAGAGCCCAGTCACCTTTGTTTGCTAGCCGAGACCTCAGACTAACCCGTAGATCCCCATTCACCAATCTGAGCAAATGCCCAGGCATATAAGGGGTTAATAAATCCTTAATGTACTTCATAGTGAGGCTAGCTAATGTTTTAGAAGTCATTAGTAAGATTTTAATATCAATACAAAGTTAAACAGGCAGCCAGTGTAAATTTGCTGGTATTGGAGTAATGTGTTCATATTCTTTTCTGCCAGTAAAAAAATCCAGACAGTGGCATTCTGAATCAGCTGGAGTTGATTAAGTGAGCTCTACTGAGGAGCACTGAAAAAGTCAAGATGGGATAAAAATAAATGCTTGCATGAACCTGTATAAATCAGCAGCAGACAAGTAGGATCTAATCCTGGAAGCTTTTTTTAATGCTGAAAGAAGCCAGACTGGACAACAGTTTTAACTTGAACATTGAAATGTGTCAAAAAAGCACTCCCAGGTGACGAGCACACTGCTTTGCTTTGTCATGATGTGGACTGTAGAATTGCTGAGGGCCCTAAATGCAAGACACAAAAGGAAGAATGTTCAACAAAAGCTAATAAAAAATCCAAAATACATTCAAAAGGGTATCCAAATAGTAATCCAGAAAGCACGAGGAATATAGAAACATGGGGAATAAGTACATTCACAGATGACACAACACTGCTGAGGGCTGACTGGGAATGAGAACAGGAGGAGAGCAAGACATAGCTGAAGCTAATCCAGGCAATTAGAGAGTCAGGATGTAAGACACTAGACAAAACCAGCTAACAAAGTAAAACAAGAAACAACCCAAAATACACATCACTGAAGATGGAGACAAGACTCACATTAAACAGGAGGACAGAAATGAGAAAACAAAATGTACTTTCAGCTGCTCCCTTGTATTCTCCCTAAGGAGTAGCCACAGCAGATTGATCCACACTGGTAATTTGAGGTTTTACGCCAGATGCCCCTCCTGACACAAACGTCCATGATTAGTGGGGCTTGCGCCCCCACCTGGAATTAAACCAGGGATCTTTCACTTGTATTCAAATGTGTAAACCACTACACTACAGGGAAACTACAGTGATGAGAAAATACAGGAAGGAAAAGGGAGACAGAGGGAGGAACTGATAGGAAACACGTAAGAAATAAACTTAAAATATTACCTGGAGCTAAAAGAACATCCAAGAAATCAACACTAACAGTAGAAGCGTAAAACACCTTAAAAGGGCATCCAAAATCTAAAAAAATTAAACAGGAGCCATAACTCATAATACAGTAAAAGTGAGGCCCAACATTATAAGAATGATAAGATATGAAAGAAGAAATCCAAAACACAACCTAGAAAACATAAATAACAAAACTTCAAACAGCTGAATAACACATAAACCTTAACACAGACCTAAAGTCAAATATATTGACAGAGAAATCAAATCAAAAACAATCGAATACCATCACAAATTTTTGGTCGCAAACTTTTTTTACAATTGAACCATGTGATTGCCATCTTGTCAGCATGTTGAAATCTTCTGTGCAAATGCCATTTGATTGAACAGTTATGACTAAAGCTAAATTTGTATGTTGGAACTTTTTCCCACTGAACTGAGATATCTCAGCAGTTATTGGATGGGTTCACACATCTCACACACGTGTAACAAACTGCATTCATAATTACATCAGATTCTTTGCTCTCCTCTCTCTCTCTTTCTCCTCACCCCAACTGGTCAAAGCAGATGGCTGCCCCTCACTGAACCTGGTTCTGCCAGAGGTCCCTTCCTGTTAAAAAGGGAGTTCTTTCTTCCCACAGTTGCCAAGTGCTTGCTCATAGGGGGATTGTCTGATTATTGGGGTTTTCTCTCCAAAACTGTAGGGTCTTTACCTTACAGTGCAAAGCGCCTTGAGGCAACTTTTGTTGTGAATTGGCACTAAATAAATAAAAGTGAATTGAACTCAATCAGGCAGTAAGTGAGCCAGTGATCATTTAGCCAGAAAGTGGTTAAATACACCTGCTCTGCTCCTGATTTATGGCAAAACTACAACATTGCATGCATTTTATACACATGCTCACTTCTTTCTCACTTTACACTTTCACAGAAGGTGTTAGAGTGAGAGATTCACCTTCAGCGGCTGTTACTTCCTTGCTGTGAAATAGAAATATATCGACCACGAGCCATTCACACAAATTGCAGACTATAGCTTGTCAAGATGCTTCATACAACTCCATATGAATGCCTATGGATTTAGAAATGGATGTCAAAAACTCTTGTACATGTAATGTGTAGATGACCCAATACTTCTGGCCATATAGTGTAGGCCAACACATTATTTAAGTAACTGAGTAAATAATTCCATCACTTACGTATAGATAATATAAAGTTGCATTATTATTATAGCTATTAATGTCCATTGGATCAGGAACACCATTTTTTGGATAACAGGCTGTGGTTTCTCCCCCAGCTTCACTTGTTTTGTCTTTTTAATCACTAAAACACAATTAATTTAACCATCCTCAACATTAACTGGCAACAGTAGAAAAACACCAGTTAGACAGATTTTCCCAAACTGGCAACCCAAGGACTAATATGAATAATTGGTACATCCTTTCCCAGTTTATTTCACACTCCTCCATCCAGACTCAGTGCATTTATTATCATTTATTAACTAATATCAAAGCCATTAGTGGTAACTCACCATCTTTGGTTTTTGTTTTTAAGACTGGGACACAACAGAAAATTGTTCTAACATATTAACTTCTCATTTACAGATTTTGACAGATGTTTTCAGGTGTGTTTGACAAGCTGGTCACAACACACTAATATGTTCTGATTTAAAACTAACAATAATGTGAAAGTTTGGTAATAATCAACGTTCCTGCCTTGATTTCTTTATTTTTTCTTTTGTCTGTATATACAAAACTGTCATGGCCACATTCACTTCCACTTGCAGTTTTCATTCACTCTGCCTCTTGCAATTTCCTCAGATGGAAATCCTGAAGACAGCCGACCGTTTTCTGTCTTTCTGCTGGTCCATAAATCATTACCCTGAGTCCTGATGACGGTGCAGCTGTGGTCACGATCTCCACCATCAGGGTTTGTCTCCAGCCATCCTGTCACTGAGTAATATCCGACAGGACGGCACATGTTCATATGAGAGGCCGGGCTGTGAGTACAATCTGCTGCTGTGGTCTCAACCAAGTTACTGTGATGGTGAATGGTGAAATAGTTCTGTTTTTTTATTCTTGGAAGTATTTCAGATGACTGTGTGGAAATGATGGAGAGACCCTCGTAACACCAGTGACCGCAGATGATCAGCTTAGCTTGGCAGTTGCCAGTTACACACACTAATGAGATAGTTTGCACATTCGTCTCCTTGGCTAGAGTGCAATGACAAAACAAATACCACTGTCATTAAGCTGTAAACAAGAAGTAGTCAGCTTAGCTTTGCATGACAACTAGAAACATAGGAAAACTGACAGCTTAGCTTCTTCCAAAGCAAAAATCTGCCCACCAGCTCCTCTAAAGCTTATTAATTAAAATCTTATTTTTTGTTTTATGTAAGATAGTGTGTGTGAGGCATTAGTTGGTCTCAAAATTACAACTTTTTATACTTTTTTGAGATATGGCAGCTTCATTCGAGCTTTTAAAAATATATAGGCTGTTTCATTACCTTTATACAGACTAGTTTTTTCCATTCCATGCAGTTGTGGAGGATGTGGTTCTGTTGGCTTCATTCAGTGATGACCTCCAGCTCAAGTATGAATTGGTAGAGATGAGAATAAGCACCTCCAAATCTGAGGCCGTGGTTCTCAACTAGAAAAATGTGGAGTGTTCACTCTGGATCAGGGATGAGTCGCTGCCCTAAGCAGAGGAGTTTAAGTATCGGGAGGAGGCCTTGGAGTAGTCCCAGGACATTCTTCAGAGATTATGCCTCTTAACTGGCTCGAGATTACCTTGGTGTCCCCCAGAAGAGCTGGAGAAGGTGGCTGGGAAGAGGGAGGTCTGCAAGCCAGATTCTGATAAGCCCAGAAAATGAATGGACATAGTTAGGTTCAAAAGTATTTGGAGAATGGCACATTTTTGTAATGCAGACTTTAATCCAATGGGTTTAACAAAATAAGTGCAGTATTATATTGTGAGTTCCTGTGAAAAGCTACCAAATGCAAGTTTAACACCTGGAATCAGTTCCAGATGCTTTATCTGCTTAATTTTTTAATGAAATAATGAGGAAACAGACCTCACATAGTGAAGAAACTCCTTGTCAGTTGTCATAGTACTTTTGAGCCTCTGAAATGGAGGGGCTATGCATAAAACTAGATGCAGTTTTTTTTTTAACCCTATGAACTAAAGCTGAAAGTCTGCTGTAAAGATACAGACAGTAGCAAGACCAAATAAACTAGCAAAGTATAAGTGGCATATTCTATCATTATATCCCTGAAAAGCAGGGACTGAATCACTGGTGCCACCACTGCAAATCCTTCATGTTGCAATAGTGCAAAAACTATTTGATGCAGGATTTTGAATTTTGGCACAGTGCTACACCTCCATGAGATCTGGAATGAGATTTTCAGCCATTGTGAAAAAAAAACCAAACAGATTTGCTGTAACTATTCATCTGATCTGCACGAAACAAAAACCAAACTGATCTTGGAATCATATACTTTAATGGTAACACCACACTTCCACCACCACTGCAAATCCTTTAGCGAGTACAATAAATCAAAAACTATAAGATGCAGGATTGAGTTCTGGCACAGTGATAGATGTGGAACTGATTAGATTTTCAGATATTTTGAAAATGTGGATTGACCACCAAGTGGCATTTTCTGCATTTTTAAAAACAGTTTGTTTTTTAGCCATATCGCTAACTATTCATCTGATGTACACAAAACAAAAACCTAATTAATCATGGCACCATATACTTTTATGATGACAACATGTTGTGTCTGCTGCCATTGCCACTGGCTGAGATCAGTAGAAAATTTTCAGTGATATTATGGAATCTGTCAAAGTTGGTGAACGGACTCAAAGACAGAACACAGAGTGAAAATTCAGTGGTTTTAACTGACCGAGTTTTCAATAACAAATCTTTCAAAATGTGCAGAGTGGTTATGGCAGTCTCTCTGAGCAGTGATTGTGAGGACATGTTCAGTACACAATATCCACAGGTCTGAATAGACTGGAGTATTGTTTCTCAGTTTCCAAACTTGACAAGAGTGAGAGTGGGTCAGACATTACTCACAGATGGGTCCAGTCAGGCATGTTGGGAGGGCACTGGAGGAGGCACTGAAGAAGCAGAGTGAGTTCCAAAGCAAAATACAAGACAAGGTTAACGTCATGAACTTTGGCAAAGTATTGGTCTAGCTTACTACACAGTAGTTGTGAAATATTCTGACATGGAGAGGAGGAAGACGCCTGCCTTAGATACCCAGGTAAGTGAACAGGTGTGCCTGCTGGACTCCACCCAGCCACGCCCACTCCTGAAAACTAAGCTGAGTTAAAGCAACAACACCCCCCCACACACACGGGACAGAGGAAGAAACATAAGCTACATTCACATTGCAGATCAGTTCTGATTTTTTGCTGAGATCTGATTTTTTGCATGGTTGTTCACATTATAATTTAAATGTGACCGACGTCAGCATGAGAGTACAACCTCACTTTCTTTCCACTGACTAGCTCCATCAGCGCTGTCTGCCATGCTTGTTTTATCCATTGTTTACATTTGATCTTGCCGCGTCTTACCTCCGCGGCGTAGGACTGTTTGTCTTATTTCAGTGACATAAAAGCTGGATGAAATACGACATGAGAGACTGAGGTCGCTTTGAAAAACATCAGATACGTATCCGATTTAGGACCACACATGAAAGTGGCCTGAATCTGATTTGAAAACAATCTGATTCAGACTGTCATACAACAATTAGATATTGGTCACATATGGGCAAGCATTCAGATTTGGTCCATTTTTGCTGCAGTGTGAATGTAGCCATAGAGACATAAGGGGATGGACAGATAGAGGGCAGGTCCACACCTGGAGGACAGGGGATCATGGCAGTAAGCAACTTCGCTGTAGCATACATTGGTTCTTAATCATCCAATTTGCATTTTAAAAAGAAAAGAAAATCGACCATGGCAGCTAGCATTACTCACAATAAGTGGGGTTAGGTCAGGTCAGCATTCATGAAGAAATGGTGGCTTTTAGTGGTTGCGTGGAGACCATGGGGAGCTAATTTTTTATCAGACACTGCATATGCTGCGACTGTTTTATGTTTCTTTGTTGTCAACTGTAGAAGAAAAGCGTTTCAAAATACATAAACGCATTATGTGAGGTCAGGACGCAATGATAATGAGCTAGCATGAAAATTTCAGTCAAGCAACATTTTATTTCAGTGCACAATTTACTCTTAAGATTGAGATACTTTACCTGGTCAAAATTCCTGCATTACATAAGTAAGTATTTAGCACGCATATGGTAACCAAAGGAAAATGTAATAAGAGATGACGGCATCCAAAATGTCGTACTATGCACTGTAAAGGCTTCTTAATACATGTACCATATTTCACCATACTTTTGTGTATCAATTTGGACGATATGGAGAGCCATGCTGCCAAATGGAGAAACATCCCCATTAGATTGACAAAATAATGATTCACGAATATAAAACACATTATGCCTGGCAAAGTGAAAACTTATATTTATATACTGAAACTGAAGAATTAGACGTTAGATCACTGTCCAGCAATCTATTGTATTTCACTGTGGGATATTTATGTTGATGTCATTAAGTGCTATACAATCCCGGCAAACATGATTGAAACCCTGACATTTCCTGCGTTGAAACTGGTCTTGGTACCACTGGAGAAACTGAACTGATGGATGTTGAAGTTGTTTCAGTGTAGAAAAGATGTCAGGTCAGACCATGTCATTCACAGTAAAAGAAATGTGGATTAAATTTTTGCAATGAGTGAAATAAATGCAGCTTTCTTTATTTTTTAAACAATAACAACTAGTCTGGTTAGTGCATGATTTTGAATAGATGTCCACACAATGTCTTGTCCATGTACACAGACTACTTTTAACATAGCCTGTCTTCTAAAAAAATTAACACTTTGAAGCAATAATGGTTAGTCACATCTAAATTCTGTTTCATTTGTTGCACTGTTAGTCTTTCTAACAAGGGAAAGTTTGCCTTCAAGAATCATTTTATATTATTCTTTTATCAATTAGAATAAACAGAAACTAAATACTGATCAAGAGAGGAGTAAGAACAAGTATACTGTGAAGGCAACTCACACTGTTGGCTCCATACTCTGAAGCTCACTTCTTATCGTACTGCTGTTAGATACACTCATGTACAAATCAGTTTATAGTGACAGCTCAGATATTATACAACAAATTAGATCAAATGTACATGTAGATAAATGTAAATGGCTTAAGAGTTGTTTATATTTTTTATATATAGTTCATTTATATTGAGACTCCAGTAAATCCAGTCTGTTTAAGTGGAGTGTATGTAAAGCGGCCATCTGTTCACAACCATTTTAAATTAGTTGTCAATGAAAAGTCAGATTTTTTAAAAATAAAGACAGATGCACTTAATTTCTTCATTCCAATAATCTGATATTTTTTGCTTTGTTAGACAGGGTCACATTGGACCTCTACTCTACATGGAAACAATGTCAGCATCAGTCTGTCTGGAGTGCAGTTTTTGGCGTCAGTTTTGTCCAGTGAGATAACGGTGCTGTATCAACCACATTTGCCAGGAAGTTCCTTTAATCCTCTTATTTGCCTCTAACCAAGAAAACAAAAACATTTCCAAACACTTATGCACATTTGTATTCAAGCCAACAAGTTCGTCATAAGAATGGATCATTTTTTGTTCCTCTGACATATTCTGATATGTTCTCTGAGTTGTTTCATGACGACAGATAAGTCCTTACTGTCCATCACATCACGTATTTATGTAAATAAAAAAGATCTTATCATCATCACACATTCATCAGAAGTAATGGAGTCATCATTGGTGTGCCCTCTCTGCTTGGCTGAGGCTGTAGTGCAGATACCCTGCTAAATCTATATGAATTATACATTTGATGAAATTTATGATATTAAATTGCCTTGCTAGAAAAAAAATCAATGAATATTACCATCTCAGGCCCGCAGCTGTAGAGTAAAGAAAAGAAGATGTATTGATTTGAAAATATCTCTGATTATGTCAGATTATGCCACTGATAATCTGTTTAATCCATTTAGATTTGTAATAAAATAATAAAAGAAAAAACACTGTGGCTCCAAAGGCTGATGGAGTGTTTTTATATTGAATTAGAAACCAGGCAGCATGTGCATGTTGTATTCAGCGAGGAAAAGGAGGGGAGTGTCAGCCAGGGCACCGCGCTGCTGACTTTAGCCAGGAAGTTCCAGCTGCTACTGAGTGTTCACATTACTGTAATCAAGCCCTGCTGGCACCAGTTACGCTACTCCTCACTACCTCCTCTGTGGTACAGAGTTATCTTACATTACTAGAAAGGACAAACATTTAAGGCTTAAAAAAGAATCATGGGGGGAGCAGACTTTCGCATGTGGGGCTTGAGGGCTGGACTTCCGATTCTGACTCAGTTGTTTAAGTTTTATTTTTGCAAGTGTCTGTTTTTGAAGAACAAAACTGCACACAATGCCACAAACTTATGAAGAGGTAAAAGTATTTTGAAGACAACTGCAGATGTAGCCCTTGAGTGATTGGCATTTATTTTGACCTCAACATTTTACATTTAAGTCATGATGAATCAATAATGAAAGTAGTCACTGCTTGATTTCAGCGCTGCATATTATTTACTGATGCATATCTTTAAGAGAGCCAAAACCTTCCTCATCAGCAGCGGCATTCTTACCACTGGCTGGGTGTGTCACAAGAGAAATGAATGGACACTAGCAACTATAGCTGCTGTCTTCACTGCAGTATGTGTATCTTATAAATTGGAACACTCCTTGTTTTCTTTGTGCAGAATGGCCACTACTCTTTGGAGTCCTTTTTATAGTGAAGATAAACTTGGTAGAGAACTTCCCAATGTCAAGATGGCTTTGACCTGTTCACACCCACTGCGTAACACATGCAGACTAGATCTGGTGCTGAGCCTGCAGGTGGTGCAGTAGCATCAGCTTTGGCTCTGTCTGTCAGCCTCTCCCTGACTGGGAGAAGAGCTGCTGACTGGAACACATTTCCCCGTCTCTGCTCTTCTCTGCGCTGCAGAGGGAAAACACTGATTCAGCTCTTATGGGAGAACTCAGTCTCTGGGGTTATTGAGGTTGGGATAACACCGCCGATACTAAAGACAGCCGCATCCCATCTTCATTGCTCTCTGACAAATGTGAAGGTTTTTAATCTACAGTTATTGATTTACTGTTAAACCTGGCTGTACATAATAAGAGTTGGCTTCTGGTGATGCTCTTAGATCAAATACATGTTGTGCTCCTTTTCTTTTAACTTCCTTTAAACTGGGTTGATGTTCTTGTTCATCTAATGTGTCAAAACACATAAATTGCTTTTCACAGTGACTATTTCAGCCTGCAGTATTGAAGTGGGAGATCACTGTGATCGTGTGAGAACGGCCTCGGGGTGACGATCTCTGGCTAAGCTCAGCTGCTGGGTGGACGATGTTCACTAGTTAGAGTCAGGCTACACCCTTACACCTTCACATGCCCCTGCAGACCATATCTACCCCCTTTTACCTCTTCCTTCCTCTTTTACAACACCCCTCCTCAGCGCCCCCCTCATCTTCGCCTGCTACTCCACATGAATAATGCAGGGGCCCTCCTCGATCGTCGCCACCAACATGCCACGACATGTTTTATTCACACTAAACTCAGACAGATCTCCCCTCATTGCTGACCAGATCTGTGAGCCTGCTGGCCTCAAAGACATCAGCATCAGTGCGTTGTGCTTGCTTGCAAGGTCTCCTTGACCTCTGCGTCCCTGCAGGAGAGCAACCCTGGTTTTTATTGGAAGTACAAAGCTTGAAGTAAATATTTGCATTTATTCCTGAAGCCCTGTCACACCCTACTGAAAATAAATGCTCCCGATTCGGCCGCTCCTTTCCATTCCATTTAACTGCTGTTATTTTGTGATGTTGTTTGTACCTTCTCAAGGTGGCTTCATTAAAGTGGAATACATATCCTCTTTCATCACTTAGTCTTTTGCTGCTGTCATTTGGGATACACTGATGCATCAGTTTATGAAAGTGCCCTGCTTATTAACTGTAGCTGTAAATCACTTACAAATGGTTTATGGTTCTGTTTGAACTTCTTTACATTGCCTTAGAGTTAAGGCTATGGTTAGATTTTTTTAGATAGATGCAAAAAAGCACATTTTCAGGAACTAGAAGATGGTACCTCTCAACTAAAATTTCATACATACAGTTAAATAACTAAATGGGTTGCAGGCATTCTGGTGGATAACAGGTTAAGTGATTAAGTAAAGCAAATCTTTGGGTTCCCAGATTACAAAAAAAATCCCTTTGACTAATTGACTATCTGACCTCTGAGCTGCTGCAATGCAAAACTGAAATGACTGAAATTAAATTATCAAGAATTAATTAAAGAATTAAAAACAGCTGAAAATATGAAAAAGACCAAAGCATTTTTTCTGCATCATACCACTGGCTTATAACTGACCAAATAAAGCAGCAGTAAATACATTTCATGAATAAAAGTATTGAGCCACAACTCTTAGTCACTGAATTAAGGTGTTTCATTCAGTCCCATTGCCACAGGTGTATAAAATCAAGCACCTGACCATGCAGTCTGCCTTTACAAACTTTTGTGAAACAATGGGTCATTCTAAAGAGCTCACTGAATTCCAGCATGATACTGTAATAAGATGTCACCACTGCAACAAGTCAGTTTGTGAAATTTCTTCCCTCGTAGATATTCCACAATCAACTGTAAGTGGTGTTATTGCATGGTGGATGCATTTAGGGACCACTGCAACTCAGCTACAAAGTGGCAGACCCTGTAAAGTTGCAGAGTGGGGTTACCAAGTGCTGAGACGCATAGTGCATTAAAGTCACTAGTGCTCTGCTGACTTAATATCTGGTGTTCCAAACCTCCTCTGTCATTAACATCAGCACAGAAACTGTGCACCAGGAACTTCATGACATGGGTTTCCATGGTTGAGCAGCTTCATGCAAGCCTGTACATCACCAAGCACAATACAATGGAGTGGTGTACAGCACACCGCAGTGGACTCTGGAGAAGTTGAAATGTGTTCTGTGGAGTGATAAACCACATCTCTCTATATGGTGGTCTGATGAATGAGTCTGGGTTTGCCAGGAGAATGCCTGACTGCACTGTGCCGACTTTAAAATTTGGTGGAGTAGGGATAACGTTGTGAGGTTTTTCTGGAGTTGGCCTGGGCCACTTTGGGATGGCACATTTCTCTTGCAGCATGACGGTTCCCCAGTGTAAAAAACAAGATCCATAAAGGTATGGTTGGACGAGTTTGGTGCAGAAGACCTTGACTGGCATGCACAGAACACTGACCTCAACCCCATCCAGCAACTAGAACGGAGACTGTGAGCCAGACTATATAGTGTCTGACCTCACAAATGCTCTTCTTGATGAATTCAAAATTTTATAGAAAGCCTTCCTAGAAAAATGGAAGTTGTTATACCTGTAAGAGGGGGACCAACTCCATATTAATGGAATTAAACTGGAATGTCATAAAAGCCCCTGTAAGTTTAACTATGGAGGTGGCCTGACATTTTTGTCCATATAGTGTGGAATGAAGTCTATTAAACGTTGTGAAATCTGACATGGTAGTTTTTGTGTAATTTTGTTGACAGACAAACGGGGGGGGGGGGGGTAATTTAATTATAGTGAAACTAGTGAAACTAGTCCCATCATTAAGAGACCAAATTAGTCCAAATTATTTAGACCAAATTATTTATTGCAATTGTAGAAACTCACATCTCCTTATGTTTACCAGAAGATGTCTCATTATAAAAGCTGAATGTAGTCTACTTGCTACTTTGCAATGTATTTTTGGTTGAGAAGCTTCAAACAATATTTAGCCCATCTGTAACTGTTTACCTGGACTGTTGTCCTGAAGGTTAGACGTTTCACAAGCCCACCTGTTCTGTGTATCATTTGAACACGCATGCAGCCATGAGTAACCACCCCTGCTCATGTTTTGAAAACAACACACCTGCCTTTCTCTAACAGACACTGTTGCCAAATCAGAGTTTTTCACCCTTATCTGAAGGCCCGATCACCATAGTCCGAGAGCGGCTTTGGTCACGCCTTACCGACTCTCCATGGCCACGTCAGCGGGTTGACAGCTCTCCGAGGAGCCATTTGTTACCCTTCCAGACTCATTCCTTTGCACCTGCCTGAAATGCTTGATTGATTATTCATTTGTGTTTCCCGTTGGGCTGAACAGTTTTCAGGAGGAAAGTACCAGGTTCAAGGCCTTCTGTACAGGTTTTATCCCATTTTATCCTGGAGTCCAAAGATATTTATCTCAATGGACTAGAGATGTTTTCAGCATATACAACTATGTTAACCCCCTCTGCTGCCGAGGTTAAACAACAAGCAGCTGGAAGGTGTTAAAGCTGACACCCAGCTCTCTGTCTGTTTTTGTTTTTACTGACAATATCTCTTGCATCATCCTGCCTCTCCTTAGTATTCATCCCCGAAATACGATCCCTCACCTCTGAGTGGAGAAACGTCCAGTGTCCAGATGGCCCACCATGGCAGCCTCTTCATCCTTGGAAGCACCACTAAGCACCAAGACTGGCTGTCACCAAGCAAAGAAAGGCTGATAAATAGTGAACAACTCACATACTTTCAGTGTGGTTAATCATGAAAAGGAAACTTTATCATTATTTCTGGTGGTGCTGTTTATGGAAAAATCCCCCCCCCCATGTTTTCTGATTTAAACCTGTTTCATAAAGACAGTCAAGTGACCCACATGCAGATTACGCTTTACTTTATTTTGCAACAAATACTTCCATCACACTACACATGTACAACGTACGATTTGAACATGACGTACTCTTACTCAGGAAACAGGTCAAAGGCAAAACAACTGTAGTGTAGTGGTTACATATTTGCCTTTTAAGGGAAAGGTCCCTCGTTTGTTTCCAGGTGGGGACATAAGCCCCTCTCGCTATGGAGGGTTGCATCTGGCATAAAACCTCTACCAACTTACCAATTGGGATTAATCTGCTCCACAGTGTTTCTATCCTGAGTGTTGCTGTGGTTATTTTACTCTTTGTTGCTTGTAGTCACCAAATGTCATCAGCTTTCTACGATCTAAAGTTTCTGTGTTGCTGTGAATCACTTTTGTAAATGGATGCACCATTAGAGCTTATATCATTAAAATGTTTTTTTTACAAGCAAATACTCTTGTGATGGATGCACAGAGCAATTTCAGGTTCTGCATCTTGCCCATGGACACGCTGGCTCACAGACTGGAGGAGCCAGTCGTACCAACAACCCCTGGGTTAGAAGACAACCTGTTGACTACCTCCTAAGTGACAGCCGCCCAAAATCCAAGTGTTAACCAGGCCCTATTTAGGTTCTGAGATCAGACGAGATTGGACATGCTTGATGTGGTGTGGTTGTTAAAAACTACTGTTTTGATTTCTTAAAGCTGTGCAGTGACAAGTTTGCAAATGAAAGGCATGTACAGTTATTTTTGTGGCTAGCATTATAACATATGTATATGCAGGTTTCCTTTCCAGAGTGTTTTTTTTTTTTATGAACTTCTCCAACAGGCTAACAATATTTAAAGTCAAACAATTATTTTTTCTAGCATTTATGTCACAAACAACTTAGTAATAACTTCTTCTTCTTCTTTCGGCTGCTCCCATTAGGGGTCACCACAGCGGATCATCTGGCTCCATCTCACCCTATCACAACTTAGTAATAACAATGCCTGAAATAATTTTGTAAATATTCTGTTAGTGTGCTAAGTGTGGATGAAAGAAAAGAAAAAAAGGAGAGTGAAACAACCTGATTAGTCACACAATGTTCTTATAAAGGTTTAATACTAGGTGGACCCAAATGCAAACCAAAACACATAATTTAAAAAAGTGAAGATGAAAACACAAACCAAGAAACCAGAGAGACTGTGACCACAGGAGGAAAAAACAGGTGATCCAAGAAAGACAAGGGGAGAACAACATACTGACCACTTCACTGGGTATACCATTTGAACTGCTCGTAAATGGTAATATCTATTCAGTGAATTATATTGCTGCATCTTTTAGATTAGATTAGATTACTTTGTTGTTATTTCAACTACATATAAATACACAGTGAAATGATATAGCGTTCCCCCAGGACCTGGTGCCCCATACGAGGGTAGCGGCCAGGGCCCATCTCCGGCCCAACACAACACCCTGCCCGCGATGTCCTCTTCCCCGGCCACCGGCATCAGGCAACGCTGAGGACTGAAGTCCCGGTCCACACAGCAAGCCAAGATCGGAGTTTGCAGAAACCGTTAATCCGCAGCATCAGTCCCGCGACGATACTCCCCGCGGAAACCAAAAACTTTGGCTCCCGGACACTGCCCGGCACTTCATACAACGCCGCTGGATCGTCAGTTAGCGATCATGAAAAACAACGCCGCTGGATCGCCAGTTAGTCTCGTCCATGGAAGGAGCTACAACAGCGTCTGGTCGTCCTCGAACCTCCGACTTACGAACACACACCACGTCCCGGCGTCCACAACACCCGAACACCCGAATGCCGGGTCAGAACATGGACAATCACAGGGGAACAAGCACCACCTTGGTTCTGGAGTGGCTGCGCCCTACCGTCGCGCCGCCATCTTGGCCCAAAAAATATTGGATTTAGGCATGTAGATATGGTTAAGATGATCTGCAGAAGTTAAAACAGAGCAGAATGGTGATGAAGGGTGATTAAAAAGACTTGAAACTTGGCATGGTTATTGGTGCCATCCCACACAACCATCTGTAGGGTTTACAGAGAATGGTCCAAAAAAAGACAAAATAACCAGCGAGTAGCAGTTCTCTGGGAGAAAATGCCTTGTTAATGCCAGAGATCGGAGGAGAGTGGCCAGACTGCTTTGAGCTGATAGGAAGCCAATAGTAACTCAAATAACTGCTTGTTACAACCAATACACCAAACCTTGAAAGCAGATGAGCTACAGCAGCAGAAGACCACACCAAGTGCCACTCCTCAGAATCAGAATGAGAGTCAGAATACTTTATTAATCCCCTGGGGGGAAATTCCTTGTGTTACAGGCACTCCGTTCAGCATACATAAGTATCAAGAGAATAAACAGCGAGAAAA
>VUQH01054692.1:0-18479 GCA_015106775.1 Etroplus canarensis | reverse complement strand
CATTATTCTGCTTGCTAAAACGCCAGAAAGGAAAAGTTTAAAAAAAAAAAAAAAAAAAATATTTATGGATCTGGAATGGAATACAAGCTCTTGAAGGTGTAACATGTAGGTGGCTTATGCTTTGGTTGAACAGTTTCTGGCTTCACTACATGACCTAGCTGTAGTGTTAGGTGATACGCAGAAGAAATTCTTTGTGATCAACTGATAAAGCGACAGATCGATCGATAGATTGATAGATAGATAGATCAATAGATAGATAGATAGATAGATATGGAGATATAGGTATAGATATATATATACATATTCTCTCCTGTGCTGCTTCTGTTCATGCTGCACCAGTGTGATTCCTACAAAAAAACAGAGACTCCAGAGGAAGGAAACCCGCTTCAATAATGGCACCTGCAGCTTTCCAAATGACTATAATCACTTTTGCTACTGCTGTGGATCCATTAGCCTACTGGCAACGACATTTTCATATCCAGTAGCTAAAGTGACATGTAACACATGTAAAAAGTGAGACATTTTTCAGATTTTGTAAGTTTGGTCCAAAGGGAGGCGAGTGAGGTAGTCCTTAACTGACTGATAGTAATGGTGCGCAAGAAAAAAAAAAATCTCTTGACTTTATAAGTACAGTAAATGCTAATAGAATTGTCATGATGTTGCGCTAATACCAGATAAAGGTTCCTCTGTTTCCATTATTCCAGAGAGCACTTACTGGGGCTTCTTTCTTTAATGTCAGCTTGCTGAGCCCACTGTGACACACTTTCAAGACACAAAAATATATAAATGCTGTATGCGTGCTATCATGGCCATTCAATTGAAGGGTCATTCATAGTCGATAAGCCAGGCTCTGCTCTGCTAGGGCTACATTTATTGGTAGCGCTGTATTTGTGTATTAAGTGCAACAAAGTCAAAACTGTCACTGTTGCTGATGATCCTCTGCACAGAGCACACCTACAGTATGAAGCACAAACCACAGACTCCTCCAAAGACTCACGCAAAGGAGATTGGGTGCACATAAAACAATCCAGATGCTGTGCAAGAGAAAGTCTTCTATTGTCTGTGAGGCTCGCTGTGACTAAAAGACTCAAGAACTCAAAAGAGCATTACAGAATGTATAGATGCATCTTAAATGCAAACTTTTTTGCTTGTCCTGGGCCACTTCAGATCTAAAAATGGACTTCACCCTGACCACGCTCAGGTGCAGTGGCCAATTAACCTGCCCAAGCATAGGGAAGAGCTGCATGCTTTCTCTCCTACAGACAATTGCCAGCCAAAAAAAAATATTAACAATACAGGGAAAGAAAAAAAATCTAAGAAACATCTTGAAAATAATAAATAGCAGGATAACATTTTTGCTTTCTACATAAATGCTAGTGATAGTGTTTTAAAACAGTGAACAGAGTTAGAATTGTAAAGCTTTGTACTGTAAAAAATGGTGATGATCCCAGATTTGAAGGTTTAAGCAGTTCAACACAGAGGCTGAAGTCTGCTCTTTTTGCATCCTGGGGTACACGATGTAATTTAAAGCCATCAGAACAAGACTTATAGGGTGCAATCTGATAATTGAGGCAGCAAGTCAGGTGCCCAGGGGTGCAAAAAGAGGTGGTCGTGAAAAGAGAAAAAAGGGGATGGCTTGCCCATCACTATGGCTGAGGTCACCAGTGTAGTTAAAAAGCTCTCCTCTGGCTGGATCCCTGGGGTGGATGAGATTCACCCTGAGTTTCTTAAGGCCTTGGATTTTCTGGGACTATCTTGGTTGAAATGCCCCTGAAACATTGTGTGAAAGTCAGGAACAGTGGCTCTGGATTTGCAGACTGGGGTGGTAGTTCCCCTTTTCACAAAAGAGGACTGGAGGGGGTGTTCCAACTTCAGGGGGATCACACTTATGAGCCTCCCCGGGCAGGTCAATGTTGGGTTGCTGGAGAGGAGTGTCCATTCATTTGTTGAACACTGGATTCAAGAGGAACAATGCGGTTCCTGACCACAGAATGCTGGACCAGCTCTTTATCCCCTTGTGGATACTTGAGGGTGTGTAGGAGTTTGCCCAACCAGTCTACATGTGTTTAGTGGACCTGAAGAAGGACTGCATCCTTCGGCGTGTCCTGTAGGGAGCCCTTCAGGAGTATGTGTTATCTGGTCTACTGTTACGGACCATTCAGTCCCTTTACAACAGCTATGAGAGCCTGGTTTGCATTGCTGGGAGAAAGACAGGAACATTCCGAGCAGGCACTGGACTCTGTCAGGGCTGCCCTTTGTCACCAATTCTCTTTACAACATTCAGGGACAGAATTTCTAAGCCCGACCAAATTACGGAGGGTTTCTGCTCTGGTGGGCTTGGGATCACCTTTCTGCTTTTTGCAGATGATGTGGTTCTTTTGGCTTGGTCAGGTGGTGACCTTCAGCTTGCTCTGGGGCAGTTTGCAGTGTAAAGTGGAGGGGATGAGAATTAGCTCCTTTAAGTCAGTCCTCACCTGCAAAAGGGTAGAGAGCCCACTAAAAGGTCAGGAAGGAGTTACTGCCCCAAGTGGAGGAGCCTCGGGGTCTTGCGAGGGGAGAACAGAGCGTGTGATTGACAGACAGATTGCAGTCTGGAGTAATGTGGACAAAGCTGTCAATTTACTGGTCGATCTATGCTCCAAGCTTACCTATGGACATGAGCTATGGGTAGCCTCCTCCAAAGGGTGGCTGGTCTATTCCACAGGGTGACGAGCTTGGCCATTTAGGAGGGGGTCAGAGTAGAGATGCTACAATTCCATATCAAAAGAAGCCAGTTGAGGTGGTTTGGGCATCTGGTCAGGATGCCTCCTGGGCACACCGTAGATGAGGTGTTGTGGGCATGTCCCACTGGGAGGAGGCAGCTGCTTGGGAATGCCCTGGTGCCTTGTTGTACCCCGGACGAATGAATAGATGATGTATGGATGGCTGAGATAAAGTCTGATTATCAACAGGAGTGAGGATAACTCTGATCTCATGAATAGAAGCCGACATATTTGAGTTATAATATGATTTTTTATTTGATAACTAAACTGATTTAAAGTTACACGCTGTGAATCTCTGGTCTACATGTCCTTGCCTCTGATAAATAATTTTTATCTTGGGTGGAGATAAAAATGTATCCATCCCCTCTGATTTTTAGCACTGCATCTTGAAACAGACTTTCACTTTCATGCCTTTGCATGACAGTAGTTATGACTCTGCATAGAGGGGATGATCCTTATCCCATTCCATTCCAACTTTTCATTATCCCACAAAGAGAGAAAAATTAAGAGGATTCAAAGCAGCAGTTTGTCAAATTTTACAAAATCTCCTATAAATATTGCTTCTAAGTGTCAAACACATCCCTGATCATCTACATTCAGAAGTTCCTATAAAAGTCATATTTACAGCCTCTTATTTAAAATTGTAGCACTGCAGTTATACACCAGGGCTGCTATCGATGACATCCTGCTGGTAACCGTCATTTATTGCATATGCACAAGTTAGAAACTGCGATCCATAATGCTGAAGAACATGTTGTAAAGTCCGATCATAGTCAGACTATTTATTGACTCTCAAAGTCGGAAAGTCTGCTGTTCATCTCCTTCCCTGTCTGGACTCATGCAAATGTGGGTCTGGTCTTAAGGTCTTCTTTGCTAAGTTGATAAAAATGTAGAAAATATTATTCTATGAGTGCACTTCACCCTGAAGTCACCAACTGTCCACAACTTTGCAAATAAAGAAGACAACAGGAAAAAGAAAATTAGAAAAGGATTAAATAAACCTTCGAGTACCACAGTTTTTGGGGTAATGGGAAGGGCAGACTGTTCTCTACATGTGCCAACAAATAAGTGTGAAATCACAGGCTGCTTCTGTGGAACACTCTGTCCTGGTTTGTTTTAACACTCGTATATCGTTTTATCTTAATCCAATACAAACTGTAATTTACATTCATACAAACACACAAAGCCAGTGAGGAACAGACGACCATGTCCCAATATGCACATTTTATACCTTCCTAAGTGATGGGTGCAGGGCAGAACTGATTATAGCGCACACACAAACACATTTTCATCTCCAGCAAACACTGATGGCAATGAGTACAATGACCTCTATGAGAATGTGACCAGAATTCCAAACACCACTGACTCATTTCTCTTGTGTGTGTCCGTCTGTCTGTGTGTGCACGTGTCTGTGTCTGTGTGTCATGTGTTTTTCAATGAGTCTTAGCATCTCAGACTCTTAAAAAATCAGACTTTCAGACACAGGAAGGTGATTCCGAGCCTTCCACACTAAGGGCAGTTACAACTTTAAAGGGGAAGCGTATGGCATTGCTTGGTCACAGTCTGAAAGGGTTGAAGGGTAGATTATGGCTATGTTTTAGTTCTAAATATATACATTCACTTCACTTATTCTATTTTTTGAAGTGAACATTTTTAGTCAATTAGTAATCTTACAATTCATGTTTACTTATGTGTTGTGTGTATGCAATTAGACTGTAGATTAATAAATACAAATTCAAATTTTGAAATTTAGACAGTTTTATGAAGTATATACAGATTTTTCGTCAGGGAGGGCAGCTGGTATAAAAACTGTGCCAAATTACCACTGTGGGTTGATTTGCTCTGCTGACCCCTTAGAGAAATGCAAGGGAGCAGCCCGAGGTGCTATTCTGCACACTATTCTTTTTAAAATCCAAATAAGCTAATGAATTAACAAGCCAATTCCACAACTAATCCATAAACAATATCAATTATCATGTCATTGTCTATTGACATTTTAAAAAAGAGAAAAAAATAATCCATTTGCTTATTATAAAGTGTTGTAAGTGTTTTGGAGTTCATTCTAACTGAATTTGCATTTGGCAATGTGTCCGAGAGACTTAAAGCCAAATTAAGTTGGAATTAAAAACAACAACAACAACAGCAGCAGCAGCAGCAGCAGCAGCAGCTAACACAAAGAAAACAACATAAACTTTAGACGTGGCTAAACAAACAATCTGGTACATTCATAAAAGAAAGGAACACAATGGTGAGCTCAGCAAAGTCTGATTTGCAAGGCCGGTAACATCGTGGGTGTGGAGCTGGACTCTCTGATGGAGGTGTCAGAGAGGAGGACGCTGTCCAAGTTAAGGATAATGTTGGACAGTCCTTCACAGCCTCTCCATGATGTGCTGGACAGACACAGGAGCACGTTCAGCAGCAGACTCATTCCACCACGATGCCCCACAGAACGCCACAGGAAATCATTCCTACCTGTGACATCACACTCTGTAACTCCTCTCTGCGACACCTTAACTAGTTTCTTTCAGTTGCCGTATCTTGTACATATTGTATATAGTGCTTAACTTTGGAGTTATATTATTACACTTGAACTTGATACATACATGTTATATATTTAATCTTAATTTTTCTGACTTCAGATTTATATCTAGCCGAGTGCTGGAATTAATAAAGTATTCTCATTCTGATCCGGATTACTTTTACTGAAATGTTGAATCTGTATTAACAGTTCTCCCTCTGTTCACTGTCTGACATAACCCCACCATCAGCTATGAAAAAAAATCCAAGGCAGCAATGTTTTAAGATATCAGCTTGTGCTGTCTAACTGGTCCTCTTGGGTCACTGAACTATAAAAGCCCAAAGGGGAAAGATGACACTAAAGATGGGATGTAACCTCTACAATCTGATCCAAGGACACAAGACGCGAAGGAAAACAACCTTGCATTTCAGCAATTGGATAAACAACCAACTCTGAATAAATAGCACCTCTTTCAGTCCGCCTACCAATCACTTATCTTCATTGTGGAAGTGTCTGGATTTCACTGAGATAACAGTTGACATGACACATTTAATGGTAATGTCTTGCTTCTCCCAGCAACAGATCAATGGCTGCTTTGAGTCACTGCTATTTTTTATAATTAGTGACATCAGCTGTTAACAGAGTCATTGTGCTTGCATAATAGAAAAGAAGCACAGAATTATGTATGTCAAAGAGTGCCATGAAAACTATTTACATTTAAAGCCATCTATGTGTGCTTTTGTTATATTTTATATGCACTTTCTCTTGAAAGGATGGCTGGACTACCCACTGGGCAGAGTGGGCAATTACCTTGCGGCCAATAAATCCACAGGTCTATATTTAATTAAATTAAAATAACAAGTAATTAAAATGTCACAAGCTAATCACGCAACAGCTGACCTAGGAGATATTTTTGGGCTCTGGGGGAAGTAACTGTAAAGATATCTGATGGGCACTTGAGCTCAGTCATTAACCCCTGCAGTACAGAGCATTTAAGCTGAAAGGTGAATTTCAATGTACTGAGTCATATTTCTGTGCTTCCCCATTTTGTCAGCAGCCAACAGTCCTGCCAGAAATGGACTGGAGACGCAGCAGCCATACAGACGTATTCCATTTCTCTTTTGGCTGAAGACGGCAATACGCTGTAATGCACAGTAAAATTGAGCAAGACTGGGCACAAAACCAAGGCTTCACAGTGAGACAGAGAGAGAGCGGTAATTAATCTCACACTATCCTTGTTAGGTTTAATGAGATGATTGTGGAGACCAGCTAATCTGATGGAACACTCCACTTCTTGGTCTTTGCTTGACGATTGGAACCACCTTTAATTCTGGAAGCTGCAGTGAGGATAAATGGAGCAACTTGATTTTAATGTGCTTACATTTGTATAGTGCTTTTCTAGTCTTAACTGCAATTCACATTTTTAGCCATTCATTCATACATGCCTATTCACTTTCAAGCACTTTATCACAATGCACAGCCAATTTAGAATCACAAATGAAATGCCTGGAACTGGGGCCAGTTTGTCTCAAATCTGACCCCGTGTAACATTTGAGCCCACAATCTCTTAAATGTCATCGGATGTTCTACCCATGACAGGTACTAACCACACACAGTTTGGAAGAGATCCAGCAAACAAGCCAGCTCCTGTGGCAGTGAATTTTGTAAAAGACGGGGACAGACAGGTGACCCCATGGGACCTTGACCATTGACCCCAAATAAGAATGTTATCAGTTGTTCTACCCATCATAGTAATTAAGTACACACAATTTGGCAAGGATCCTAACATACAGCTCTTAGGACTGTGGGAAGAAGATGGACAAAATCCACAGAGACTACAGAGACATGCAAATGAAGTTCCCTCTAAGCTGCGCGCTTGCGCAATCGCGCACTGCTCCCACATCCTCTGCGCACAGCAAATCTATGCAGCGCACACGCGTGCAGGAAATCTATGCAACACGCATGCAATTACGCAGCTTAGAGGGCACACTGCATGCAAACTCCTCATGGAAAGGCCTCAGCCAGGGTTCAAATCAGGAACCTTCTTGCTGTGAGGCAGCAGAACTAACCACTGCCTGACAGTGACACCCACGGTAGGTAATTTCAGATGCAATGTTTACACTTAACAAATATCACACACACAGCGTGTATGCAGTTTGGATAACAATGTACAGTTTCTGTATTTCCCAGGGAGGAATAAAAACATGAAACGCTCTCAGAGATGGAGAAAGATGTAAGAAGAAGACAACAGGAGAGGAAGATGAACGATTATTTTCAGAGGTGAGGACTGCATAGCTAGCAGTCACATTTGATAAACTGGAAGTTTAAATCTTACATAAAGATTTTTAAAATCAGATATTTAATCTACACACGAAATGCTGCCGAAGTTGTGTTTTTAACCTCTTGAAAAACAAACAGGGGTATATTATTTTGTGGTATTCAAAGGTTGCATGAAAATCCTAGGCAGTTTAGTACAGGTCAGTGCAGGAGAGCGTGGTTGGTTTGCAGCACTGTGGTGAAGTTTACAGCAATGTATTATGTTGGACTGGTGCTCAGCAAGCTGTGGTGCTCACAATCGATGTAAGGTTACATCAAGAAAAAATTAAGCTTTACACTGACTTTATAATGTGGAAGGGTAGCTCATGCAACATCTGCCCCCTGTCACACCTTTACAATTTAACCAGCATATGCCCACGTATGAAAAATTTGGCAAATATGCTGGCATACATTGAATAAGTTATTGGTAAGTTTTGTACTAATTAAGAGCACGCTGAAGCACGCTGGTATGCGTTGTAGTACAGCAAGGTCACCAAAAATTTTGAGCATGCACAAAATTTCCAACATAAGCCAGAATATGGCTCATACATCCCGCATGTGCGGGTCATAAGTCAAAGGTAAGTTATGCACACATTACTTGTAAGTTACTCATTAGTGGAAATACATGGGGATAATGTCTAGAGTATCCAAAACTTATTTCTAACCTATAAGTAACATGCTTTGAACTTATATGTAACTTCAAGCGACATATGTAGACGTTTTTAACGTGTTCCAGATGATCACAGCACTTGTTTCTAACTTACAGCTACTGTATAATGACGTATTGGCTGAGAGTAGGCGTTGGCCACGGACACAGATACCACTGACGATGCCCGAGAGGCGCTGGAACCTGCATCATCTCCATCACAGAGTGAGCATGTGGGTGATGATGGTTCCTCCATGCGTCCATGGCCACAGCCAGGAGACTTCCTGGCAGCGTTATTTGAGTTTTGCTTTGGTGACGTTGATGTTGACGATGATGTTGATACTGGAAATAGGATACAACTAAGCATGTGTTTTTGAATGCCAGCAACATGCTAGGCATTCTTTGGTATAAGTTATCTATAAGTCCAAATGTTCTATATACGTTACTAATACGTTATGTATGTGTAAAAAGACAAACAACAAAAAAAAAAAAAACATCATAGTTGTGCGTTTGCCAGAGTTTAAGAGAAACTGTGATGCTTGAGTTGTTGACCTTATTTGTTTAGTGTCCCTTTCACTTGGCATCCCAAGATGGATATTTTAATAACAGCGGGTAAAAAAAAAATCGTCATAGTTAAATCGTCAAGGTGTGACAGGGGCTTTGAATTCAGCTGGCTAAATCCACAAAGAGCAGAGAACCCCAGAGCAGCAGCAGCACAGGTCAGCTGACCACAGACTGCACACAAAGAAAACAAATCTACTGGAGCTCATATATGTAATACGAATTATGTGGCTTATTCCCCATGCTGCACTGCTACACCTGATCTTAGGGTTCCTTCATCTGCCAGAGACCACTTTAACTCCTGCTCAGAGGGCTCTTGTCATAAAATGGACTGTGAATGTGGCCTTTTTGCGGTATTCCAACACCACCTAGGCACAACACAACTGATCACGTAGCTATTCCACCAGTTAAGTTCTGACAAGGCTCTCCTGCTAACTAAAAACCACTCAGGTGATATCATGAGCCAGGCTGTCAGAATGAAGTTTGTGCAAAGCTATAATCAAAGCAAAAGGCTGCTACTTTGAACAGTTTAAAATGTAAAAACTAGCTTGACTTGTTTACCACCTTGTCTACAACATCATTCTATATGTGATATTTCATGCCATTCAATTTGACATCTTCACTTTAGTAAAGAAAATAACAAAAATAAAGAACAGCCCTGTAATGAGCACGTGTATCCAAACCTTTGACATGTAAAGTGCAATAACAGAACAGGAAGCCAATTTTACAAGCTTTTGGTTCTCTGCTCAAAACTAGTTCTTAAGTGTCTAGCTTTTTAGTGTGATATTTCAGCTTCACTGCACAGAATAATGTCTCACATGAGACAAGATTCTGGTTTGAAATCACTTCTTTTTGCAAAAGCTTATAATTACGTCTGGATTAGGTGACCCTAAGACATCCTCTAGTTACGCAGTTGGAGTCAGGAGGACTGAGCATTTCACTCCACTTTTCACTCCCTGCCTTACTACACGTCTTTAACTTTTGTCTACTCTCCCATAGTTTGTGTTTTGTCCATCTCCTCTTAATGCTCTCTTCTCTCTTTTTTTCTGTTCTTCCCCACTCACCCCTGCAATCAGTTCAAATAAAGATTGCTTGATGTTAAAAGAAAGCTCTTCTTTCCCACCGTGGCAAAGTGCTTGCTTATAAGGGATTGTTTGATAGTTGAGGTTATTTCGCTGACATAGTAGGGCCCTTACCTTACAAAATAAAAAGCCTGAGAAAACTGCTGTTGTGAACCAGCCTTATATAATTAAAATTAAACGAAAAGATGGTGGGAAAGAAATGTTGCTTAATAGTTCAGTGACAATCTAAACAGCCTGTTTGTTTGCTTTCATTTGTCTTTTGAAAGATTTTGTTAGCAATTCTGTTCTCTCAAGTGACACTCTGTCTTGAGTCTACCTTGAGATTTTTGACAACTGGGATTACCTGAACGTTTTCTGCAATGCATTTACCTTTCTGTCATTATTGTTGCTGCTGTCTTCAACCTGACTGCAGGTGTTGAATGTAACATCTGCAGACCCAGACAAGAGGCCCCCAAGACTCTCTCATCTAACAATGAGTGATCTAGCAGGTTAATCCAGCTGTGTAAGCTTGGGATGTATTCTTTTCATCAAACAGCACATAGGGTGGCAGTGGATCAGTCCGTTGGAGGACCTGGTTGGGAACCAGATGTCACAGTCTGTACTTTAGTTTTCTTTTGGAGCCTGTTTCCCTTTTTCCTGTCCCCTGCCTGGTCGGTCTCCCCTGTCAGTGGTCTTCATCTCTGTCTGCGTCATGTCCTGTTTTATTTTGGCAATCCTCCTGGTCTTGTATAATGTGCCCTGTTTTACTTCCTGCCCTGATTGTTTCCAGCTGTGTTCCCTTCCCACCTGTTGCCTGTTCATTGGTCTGTCTTCGTCTATTTAAGTCCTGTCTCCTCGTGTTGTCGTGCCATACTGGTTCTTCCCCTGGTGTTTCCTTGCTTGTCTCCCAGATTATCTACCTGTACCTTGACCTGCGTTCTCCCTGGACTGTGTTCCTTGTGTTGGCAAAATAAAGCCAGTTTTAGTTCTTCATTCTGTCTGCGAGTCCTGCATTGTGGTCCGCGCCCTCACATCGTGGCAAACCACGGCACCAGAGGGTTGCTGAGGCCACCGGCTCGAGATCAACCTGGGTCTGGTGGTCTACTAGGGACCGACCAACTCAAGAAGACTGAAGACCAGACCAGAGAAGGTCAAGTCAAGTTGATTATTAAGCACATTTTAAAACAACATCCACTAACCAAAGTGCTGCACAGCCAAGAGAACAAAACAACATTAAAGAAAGTTATAGAAACTCAGTCCGGTTTAAAAGCCAACAAATAAAAATAGGTTTTCAAAATGTGTCAGCTCACCCCTCCTGAGCACCACCAAGGTGCCCTTGAGCAAGGCACCAACCCCCCCTCACTGTGCTCCCTGGCGCCTGTAATGGAAAATCACTGTGTAATAGTGTGTTGGCTGGGGATTAATAAAGTGTGTTCTTCTCACATACTTAAACACAAGCATGGCAATTTTTATGAATTTCTTTGGAATTTATCTTCTTTCTAACTGTCTAAATACATTTCCACTGACAAGATATAAATTGAGATGATCCACAGAGGTCAGCTGCACTGCAGACTGCTGTCAGCAATTTTGCAAGGAGGAAGCTGTGAAATAAATCTATATTTAATTCGTATCACTGAGCATCTCTGTCTCTCTCCATGAGCTACAAGTGTACAAGGATTAGAAATGCAGACAGGGACAAACACAGAGACATACAGAAGATAACAGATATCCACAGTGATTTTCCAGACAAACATACCGCTAATTGTCCTCTCCAGACAGATTTTACATTACTTCCAGCAGCATCATTTAACACAATGTCTAGTTTGTGTCCTTCACATCACAATTCAAGTGATTAAGATGGTCAGGCTGGCTTTTCCGGTTTAGTGACTCACACCTAAATCACACAGATTTCACAGTTTTGTTCAGCAGCTTATTAAACAAACTGAAGAGGAGATAACTGATTTGTGTCTGGAAAAGAACAGTTTAAAAGGAGAAAAACAAGTCTGCACTTGACTTTCCAACACAAACAGCTCAAGGAAAATCAAGCAATAAATCTATACACATCGTATCATGCATACTATCCTCACACAGGAGTGAGAAAAGATTCACTGTGGGATTTTAACCCCAGTATAGCTGGATGGTAAATTATGTTCCAGTTTAATTACAAAGGCACATAGGAAATAGAAAAAACTCTACAGACTGTTATAATTGTAGAGAGCCTTGCAAACTGGAAAGAGCAACAAGTCCCCATCCATCACCTGGACAGGCCGTGGCTGTGAATTGAAAAACTAACCCTGCAACTCAAGGGCAAGGGCTCTACAGACCAAACCAAAGTCACCAAGCTGGTCATTGTAGGTAATTTAACATCCTCTCTTCACAGTGAGGATAGAACAGCATGATGACACACACAGAGCCTAAAATGTATTAGCACAACACGTGAATTGTCCTTGAAAGAAGTATTAAAAGTCATGTTTTTATGTCAGTTGATAAAGCAGATGATAGAGAAAAGCAATCTTAGGCCAATAATGCAACTACTTAAAACAGGTTGACTGACAGGTTTTATATTCAACAAAGTTTATTTTATCTTGTTTTACTCTAAAAAAGTTTGATATAGAAATGTGAGATAGGGCCAAAGACTAATGGTTACTTTCCCTCCTTGCTCAAAAACAAATGTGAATTGCACAACTGAGTCTACCTATTTACAGAGATTCTCACAAAAAACACAACAGAGATGATGATGCCACAAATTCTAGATTGCTATACAGTTGCGTAACATTTTTAGAAACCATTAATTTAGTAAATCAGAAGATGAGCACAAGTTTGTTTTTGTTTCTGCATCCACTTCTTGAAGAGGTTCCCCTCTTCAAGAAGTGGGACTGGAGGGTGTGTTCCAGTTATAAGAGGGATCACACTCCTCAGAGTTCCTGGGAAAGTCTATGCCAAGGTACTGGAGAGCAGCCACTGGTTGAACCTTGGATTCAGGGGGAACAATCCTGAATCCATGGTTTTCATCCTGGTCGTGGCACATTGGACCAGCTCTTTACGCTCTCAAGGATCCTTGAGGGTGTGTGGGAGTTTGCCCAACTAGTCTACATGTCTTTTGTGGACTTGGAGAAGGCATTCGACCGCATCTCTCATGGTTTCTTACTGTATGGAGGGTGCTTTGGGAGTATGGGTTATCGGGCTCATTGCAACAAGCAATTCAGTCTCTATATGACCATTGTGAGAGTTTGGTTTGCCAACAATCAGCTGAACTCTCTCACTGGGAGAGTCAGGATTGCCCTTTGTCACCGATCCTGTTCATAATTTTTATGGACAGGATTTCTAGGCGTAGTCAAGGAAAGGAGGGGGTCATGCTCAGTGGCCACAGGATATTGTCTCTGCTGTTTGTAGATTATGTGGTTCTGATACTGTAGCTTCATCAAGCAATGACCTGCAGGTCTTGCTGGGATGATGTGTCACTGAGTGTGCAGCAGCTGAGGTTAGAATCAGTACCTCCAAGTCTGAGTCCATGGTTCTCAGCCGGAAAAGGGTGGATTGTCCTCTGTGGATTGAGGACAAGGTCCTGCCCCAAGTGGAGGACATCAAGTAACTCAGGGTCTTATTCACGAGTTAGGTGAGAATGAAGTGACATATCAACAGACTGATCAGAGCAGCATCTGCAGTGATGTGGATGGGGAACCAGTCTTTTGTGGTAAAGAGGGAGCTGAGCTCTAAGGCAAAGCTGTTGATTTACTGGTCTAAGGTCATGAACTTTGGGTAATGACCGAAAGAATGAGATCGCAAATACAAGCGGCTGAAATGAGGTTTCGCCATAGGGTTGCTGGACTCACCCTTAGAGATAGGGTAAGGAACTCACTCTATCTATAAGGGTTATCCGGGAGAGGCTCAGAGTGGAGCCGCTGCTCCTCCACATCGAAAGGAGCCAGTTGAGATGTTTCGGGCAACTGATCAGGATGCCTCCTGGACGCCTTCCACTTGGGGTGTTTTGGGAATGTCCCTCTTGGATTAGACCCCGGGGAAGATCCAGGACAAGCTGGAGAGACTATGTCTCCCAGCTGGCACGGGAATGTCTTGGTGTTCCCTCTGAAGAGCTGGAGGAGGTGGCTGGGGAGAGGAAAGCCTAGGCTTCTGTTGTGGACAGGATGTTTAAGTGATTGATTGATTGATTGACTGATTGATTGAATATATTTTATTAAAAATTGTGAACAGGCAAAATATAATACAATATATAAAAGAAGCAAAATATATGACCTTTGTGCATGGTTATGTGTGTGCTTGCTACCATAGTTGACCTTTATGCAAGTTCATAATGTGTAACTGAAACTTCAGCGCAGAGAAACAGGAAATTTTAGACACCTGCACGCGGAGCAGACGTGTAGGCTGAGGAAGCTATGCTGAAGGAGACGTCAACGGCTGCAAGTTCCTGAAACTGGCTGAACTTAAGGAATAAACACTGCCAAATATGGAAAACATGAATTGTATAATATCTGGTCTACATCCACAGGCACCAGGGCAAAAGGACATCACGTGAACCAGAAGAAGAGAAAGTGGACCAATCCGAAGAAGAGATACTCCAAGATGCAGAAGACTATATAATGTGTGACTTGTCTTTGTTCAGGGTTTGACTCTCATTTTTTAGCCTAGGTTAGATTGTGAACCGGGTCAGGCGGACTTCATGCCCTGCTGAGTTTGGTAGCTTGAGAGGAACCCAAAGCTTTGTGTGTATTCCAAATTGATTAATGCCAATAAACTCCATCAAAGATGCTAAAGCATTATAGTCTTTTGTTGTTGATTAGTTATTGATTAGGTTTCATCCAGGTTTCAACGTATCAGCGGGGCGAGGAGGGGACACCGGCCAGAGAGGAGAGCCTCTGCCCCAACACTTCTCAACCTGAACTGCTCCCTCCGTGACCAGGATCCTGGTAAAAGTGGTAGATGATGGATGGATGGATGAATCTGCATAAGTAATTTAGTACAATTTTACACCAGATGCCCTTCCTGACACAACTTTCCCATGGTTTAAACCTTGAGGCCTCACTTGGACTTGAACCAGGGAACTTTTAAATACAATGTACATGTGTAAAGCACTACACTATAGTGAAAATACATAGGTATGTACATACATACAATTATGTCTTCACTGATTTCCTAAACAGAGTTTTGATCAAGGTTCATAATTTAACACTTAGTCTTTTCTATGTAGCTGATAGAGATATAACACGAGCTCTGCTAGAACCAAACACAAATTCTGATGCTGAATAACCATCATCTTGTGTTTTTTTTGTCAATGTCCAGTCATTTTTTAAAAATACTTCTAAAATGTAAGCTGAATTGATGTCACAGTGCCTACATGTCAGATGGAGGTAGCTGCTGAACATTGCCTCAATGTCTTTGCAAGACGTTCAAGCAAGAGGAAGTTTGTGTAAAAGAACTGTTTTCTACCTTCTCTTTATATCATAGAATAAAGCCAAATAAACACAAATCCTCAACAGAAAGAACAGAAGAGAAAAAAGGCATTCTCCACACAGGCAATTTGAATTGTGACTTTTTTACTCTTCTTATTCCTCCACAAGGTTTTACATTTAAGTGGTAGCATACCTGGGGGTTATAATGCTGACTCTAGGCAATGAATTGAACATTCCAACATGTTAAGTTCACAATGCAACAAATGAGACAGAATTTAGATCTATAACCATGAATTGGTTAAACTTGATTCTTATTTTTATTTTACCATGAGAGTAGTCTGTGTTGAGAAGAAAATGTTGTTCACAACCGTGCAGATACTTACAAACACTTACCTCTTTCATTGCAACACGCTAATCTACATTTCTTACTTTGTAAGAGACAGTCTGATTCAGCTTCTGTTCATCATTAACATTTGGCCAGTTTTCACCTGGGGTTTCAACCATGCTTGTTGAGAATGTACTGAGTGCTAACATTAGCGTACTAACATAGCCACTAAGCTTGCATAATTTGTCTCCAGCTTCATCCTAACAGGCATTAAACAGAAAGTGAAAGTGAGGCTGATAGCGTTTGAAATATATCTGTTTCAGCCTCTGTGCAGGACCAACAACATAACATACCTAAAAACTGGAGGACAGCTGATTATAAAGTAACGAAGAAGTGAGTTACAAAAAAAGTAACATTTCTTGACTTTTCATTAGGAAAAAACACTTGAGATTACTAATGTCTTTTGTAAAAGTGTCCTGGTTGATATAAACAACATTAACCTTCTATGTTATTCTAACAACATAAGAAATTAGAGCTCCTGGAGAAAACCTATTTAAGCTCTACACATAAGAACCCACAGTGCTAATAGTTTCTTAGAGCATATTTTTGTTACACCTTTAGGAAAACACTCCCTTGGCCATTTTCAAAGTATTTTCAGTAATGTCTGGAACTTCATCTACATTTCCTGTCACCTCTTAGAAGGTGTCAGGCTTTAAATTGGATCCTGAGATATTTGACTTATACTGTAACTACTGTTGTGTGCATTTAACAAACTGAAACTTGTACCCTTTGTGATCAAATGTCACAGCCAAAATGTCACCAAGGTCCTAAAATTAAAGTAGATGCGGTACAACTTAAATTAGCATTTAGATTTAAAGTCGCTGCAAGGACATGCTAGTAGCCTGCACACGGCAACGTGTTGACATAGATCACCAGAGCAAATGATCAACCTGCGATACATGGGTGCATTTGAGGGTCTGCATTCTTCAGGACAGGTAAGCCGGCTGACAGAGACTCAGCATCTGTTTAAAGTTTACACTAACTCTGAGAGGGCAACAGGGATGTTGTTATGAGGTGGAAAGTACAGTAGAGATGCATGACTGTAGACACATTCAGTTACAGCCTCCAAAAATGCATTGGACCGAAAAGGGTCAACATAGCAGAGTGAGACCAGTAGAGGCCTTCTGTCATTGTTGCTTCATCACCTTAGCATCCACGGCAAAACTTGACAACTGATTACGATTAAAGCATCATTAATATCTAAAGAAAATTACAGTCCAGCAAAAAATGTTTATATATTAAGTCTTGATAATTAGTCATGAATTTGTTTTGCCTCTAAGCTCCTTGAAATTACCAACTCACCCTGTAGCAAGCTCCAAAGGACATGTTTTGCTTCGTTTTTTTCACAGAAGAAGGATTCAGCACATTAAGCTCCATTTAAAATGCAAGAACCGACATAATCGCAGCATCTAGTCTTCTTTCACACGTCACTAACAGAAAAATTGACACAAAACTACACACAGGTGCATGGTTTTGAACTCAAGCACATATTTCATTATGTAGTAATGCTACTAGTTTCCTCAGCAGTTTGCCAAAATTCCATCAAAATCGCAGCTGGCAGACAGCCAGGATTAAAATGCTTTCTAATAGGTTACTATAGCTGCCAATCACAAACCAAAAACTCCTTAGAAAAAGCTCTTGCTTACTTGACCTCAAAATATACAGCAAGTCCCAAGCTGCTCCACACATAAATTTTGATTAGTTTGGACTTGGACAAGGATCACTTGAATGTTTATTTTTTTTCTTTTTATTTATTTTTGACAGATCGATTCAGACCTGCTCAGATATTCCACAGAAATTATCTAAACCAGGGATGCTAAAAAGGCAGCAGAGCTCTGAGAGAAATTCACTATGGCATCATACTAAACACTTCAAAAATATTGATGATGTTGTAAGAATCCCTAAAATTATTGATAAAATGTCTACCTGCTTTGGGAGAGCAGCAACACATTCAGTTTTTAACAGCGTTTAACTATACAGAATGTTTAGTATCACAATAAAAAATAGTCCATAAAGAAGATTCAGACATTACATGTATATCAGCTTAGAAATATTTACACAAAGGCCAAACCAAATGAAGAGAGTGCTTTAATATGCATGCTGTGTGTACAGTATGCTGCAATTTAGAGATCTGTAATAACCATTTTGCATGCACTCTGTTCATCTACTGAATACAGCTTCACACCCTTTGAACTTTTCCACATTTTGTCACGTTACAACCACAAATGTAAATGAATTTTATGTGACAGACCAACACAAATGAGTTCATACCTGTGAAGTGGAAGGAAAACGATTCATAGTTTTCATAATGCTTATTACAAATAAAAATCTGTAAAGTGTTGAATGCATATGTACCCTGATACCCCTAAATAAAATCCAGTGCAACCAATTGCTTTCAGAAGTCACCAAATTAGTTAATAGAGTGCACCTGTATTTTAATCACAGTATAAATGCAGCTCTTCTGTGAAGGTCTCAGAGTTAGTGAACAAACAGCCCAAGTAAAACACCAGGCAGGTCAGGGATGGAGTTTTGGAGAAGTTCAAAGCAGGGTCGGGTTATAAAAAAATATCCCAAGCTTTGAACATCTTACAGAGCTCTGTTCAATCCATCATCTGAAAATGGAAAGAGTATCTCACAACTGCAAACCTACCAAGACGTGGATGTCCACCTAAACTGACAGGCCGGGCAAGGAGAGCATTAATCAGAGAAGCAGCCAAGAGGCCCATGGTAACTCTGGAGGAGCTGCAGAGATCCACAGCTCAGGTGGGAGACTCTGTCCACAGGAAAACTATTAGACGTGAGCTCCACAAATCTGGCCTTTA
>VUQH01054689.1:0-13546 GCA_015106775.1 Etroplus canarensis | reverse complement strand
CGACACCCTATTATTTCTAACAGCCCACCCAAACACAGCACACTAGAAGCAGACCTGATCCCCGCAATGTGAGAAGGGGCATCCTTCTTAGATTGCGAAGGCCAAAACTGTAAGATTGTGAAATGGAACGGTCTAGCCTATAATGCGTTTTTTCCGTTGTCTAGAAACCATGAGGCCCCACAGCAGAGAGCTTTTCACAGCGTGTGAGAGAGATGGAGGCACAAATCTCAACTTTATTTGATTTCTTTGATTTTTACTGGACAAAACGGAGACGATGAATCTGAGTCCTTTTAACATTAGCTGGTAAACAACAGTTAACTAATGTAGTTTGACTGATTTCCTTTTACTTTGACAATATAAATATATGAATATATTTCATGTATTTATATAGAATATACAAGCAGTGCTGGAACTGAACTCAGTTTACTCAAATACTGTGTTTAAGTAAAAACTGAAAGGTAAATGTATTTATTTCTATTTCCTGTCACTTTATACTTTCTTCTGCTCGACTAACCCAACTCAACTGTGTATTCATACTTTTGACTTGAAGAATGTGAGTATATTTCGACACTAATCACACCAATATTTTTGAGATTGAGAAAGCTAGATGATCAAAAGATAAATAGAAGATGGTGCTGTGGATAGGAGAGAGGAAGACCCCGCAGATAATATCCCCATAATAGAAGATAAGAGAGTCTTTATTGGAGCAGTCTGTCCATGTCTAGCAGCACCATCAGGACTTACTGCTCACTTACAGAAAGAACATTTATCCAATAAAAACACCTGATCTGTGTTCTTCTTTGTCACTTTAAACATTTTTATTCTTGTGGCCCATATCCCTCTTATGTTTTATGCTAGAAAAAGTTGGGAAGACCCCTGTGAATACAGTAAACATTATACTTAGCAATAGTTTGAAATGTTCTACTAGCCCCTCAAAGAGAATAGCCTATTGGTTGTTCCAGCTGTTCTCCTCTCCATCTCTGTCTCTCAGCTGGCTCTTCTTCCTCCTCTTTCTCACACACTGCTGAATTTGTTCTGATGTGTCACCTGGAATTGAAAGCCTCAGTCCAACACCTCAGCCTTGTAGACACACCACAGCCAAGTAGCTTTCCTGGTCTCTCCTGACCCTGGACACTTGCAGTCCCAAGACAAAGAAAATCAGTCGTGGCAGTTAACAAATTACCAGCAAATAAAATCAGTCTGTAACGAAAAGGATTAAAACAGAATTTTAACTTAAGATCGCATGTACATACTCTGTATTTTTATTGACAGAAAAAAATAAAAGAAAGAGGAAACAGGACAGACACAAAAACCTGCAGAAATGTTGGCTTTAAAACAAAGGTGACGGGCTCAGGTGGTATAAAAGCCATAAAATCAGCATAGAAAGAGAAGGAGTATTTCCCCATTTACTGCCTGTCTTATTATTAGGGGCTCTGTTTAGGCTGAAAGCCAAATTAACTGAACTGAAGCACATCCTGGTTAAAGTAGGGAATTCCAAACTGGCTGTTGTTACCTTACCACTGTACTCTGGCCCAATCTTTAGCCCTGTGAATAAATCACCTTTTCCTTCTCTGTGTAACAAGAGAATTATCTGCTGGTTTCTACATAAACTAAAGTACTATGGCCTGACACCACCAAACAGAACCAGCTCAGGCAGGTAAATAACCCAACTGACATCAGCTGTGCAATAATCCCATGTTTGTGTGGGACTTTAAACGTGAGAATCAATTGAATGAAAACCAGGCAGCATTCACAACCTGCCTTCTTTTGTGCCGATTATTAAAATGATCAAAAACTGTGAAAAACTAAAGAAAACTTTTGAAGTGCTGATGTTTCAAAGTAAAGTTAAGAGTTTGGGGACCAGAGCCCTGTAATACAAAGCAAGTTCAGCATACCCAGGATATCTTTGTGTTATCTGTCTTTACTTAACCTAACATTGGTGATCAGGATAAGCAGTCACACAAAGATGGTTATCAACTTGATAAGTCAACCCAGTGTTTATCAATCCAGCTACTAGTGCGTTCACGTGAAAGGGGTGGAGCTGGCAGTATCTGACAAATCAGAAGCATGGAAGCATGGATAACTCTACTGGCAATGGAGAGTCTAATTTTACAAAAGAAGATGAAACTATAATATTGGACATCTTTACGGAACAGCAGCATGTTGTCATTGATATTAATGGGAACTCTTTTTCTCTTGTTCTATTTGACTGAAGCTGCATCCTGCTTACTTCAGCTGTTTGGAGTTTCCATTTTCTAAACTTCTACTTTCTGAACCTTCTTCAGCTCTTAACAGATTCTAAAACACTGAATGATTTCAAGGTCAAACTTTGTCTGATAAACTGATATCTTTTATTCTTACACAGTTTGGTGAACTGCAGATTGTCAAAGATCAGCTGTGATTATTTGGCCTCAGCTTTGACATCCAACCCCTCCCATCTGAGAGAGCTGACCCTGTGTGGAAATAACATGCAGGAATCAGATGTGAAGCAGCTGTCTGATCTTCAGCAGAGTCCACACTGCAGACTGGAGAAACTGGAGTAAGTAGAGTGTTGGCGTGAGTCCATGCTGCTTCCAACAGGATTATGCTAAGCACAGTTAGTATGAAAGGAAAGATTTAGTATTTTCTGTAAACCTGCAGCCTTCTCAGTGGCTGCTTTCCTCAGTGAAGCTGCGAGAGGAGAATGGTGACAGGCGTCAGGATTGGACAGTTGATTTTATCAGTTAACTGGTAAATGTTAAATTAAAATTTAACAACTTGAGACATGGTTTCTCAGGTTGGAGGGTTAATTTTTGTAAGCTGTGATCAAGTTGGTGCACAGTAAGCAGAGCAAACGTTTAAAACAGTAAGCACGATTCTTCATTTCAAAAAGTTCAACATGGGCTTGAGTTATGAGCATGGGTGCTCAGGTGGAGAATCTTGATCGTTATTTGCCATAGCCATCATGCTTGCACACCACCACTAAAGGAGCTACCTGGTCTGAGTGATGTTTGCTCTGCATTCAACTTCGGAAACACCTGACATACACAGCAACCCTGCATAAACAAACCGCGCAGAACTACATGAACACAGTTTATTGTCTTTGGGATTTTAGAAAAAAAAAGAAAATTTATCAGTTTGCTTCAGAGCAAAGTAGCGAGTACTCCACAAATTTAACAGAAACGCAGTGGAGTCAAAAGCACTGTATTTGTCTTTAATATGTAGTGGAGTAAACATAGGGTTCCCCAAAAACATAATACTCAAGTGAAGTACAGGTACTCAGATATTAAGTACAGTACTTAAGTAAACTGACTTCATTACTGTCCACCTCTGTCACTGACTGGCAGCTGATGAGTCTCTGGAAACATTCAGTTATCTCCTCTGCTCTTTCTTCTTCTCTCTGCAGGTGGCAGCACTACCATTAAACAGGATGGTGTGTGTGTGCTGAGAGAGGATGGTGTGTGTCCTGATGATCCAGAGAGGTTGAAGCAGCAGCAGCAGCTTGTGTGCAGAGGGGCTCTGACTGGGCCATGTTGCTGGGAGGTGGGGTGGAGAGCAGAGCTTCATCCAGCAGTGGCTGACAGAGGAATGAGAAGTGCAGATGAGTGTCAGTGCTGCAAAGTGAACTGCTCTGAGAACAGCTCCACTGTCAGACACAGTGTAGAGTCCACCATCATCCCTGTGTGTCTCTGTGGATCTGACAGAGGATCATCAGTGTATCTGGACTGCTCTGCTGCTGCTCTGTCCTTCTACATTGTCTCTGTCTCACACTGGCTTCACATTTTTATTCTGGCTCAAACTCAGGAAAAGATCACTTGGAAAGGCTTCCAAAAATATTTGAATCATTTATACAATGTATATTTTGTTCAAACTTAAATATCAGGTTTTGCTGCTTTGAAATACAATATGTGGCCATGTATATATGTTGAAATAATCTCTCTTCAATAATTTAGATAATAGAGACATCTAGTGGTTCACAAGGAGAACTGCAGGAGGTGGAGGTGTGTTTTCATGTTTTTTATCTGTTGGGAGATGTTCCAGAGCAATGTTCCCTCTAAGCTGCATGCTTGCATGTGCGCTGTAAAGATTTGCTGTGTGCATGTGCACTGCATAGATTTGCTGTGCGCGGAGGACACGGGAGCAGTGTGCGATTGCGCAAGTGCACAGCTTAGAGGGAACGTTGTTCCAGAGTCCTTGATTCAAGATTCAAACTATATTGTTATTCGTTTACGCTACAGGTAGGTATATGAACAAAATTTCAGTGCACTGGCTTGCATAATGATGGTGAAACTACGGCAAGTAAGAAATAAAAATGGGTGTGAGTGTGACGGGGCAATAGTCATTCAGTCAGGTTATAGTGGATTTCTTGGGCACAGGTATGATTGTGGCTGCCTTGAAACAAGATGGTACAATAGCTTGGTCCAAGGAAGTGTTAAAAATGTCCACTAGAGCTGGAGCCAGCTGGTCCACACATTCCCTGAGCAGGCGTCCAGGTATGCCGTCTGGCCCTGCCGCCTTTCTGGTGTTAATCCTTCTTAGGGTTCTTCGGACTGCTGTTGTTTCCAGACTCAGTGCCTGCTCGTCTGGTTGAGGCACTAATTTCTTTGCTGGTGTTCAGTGCCTCGAACCTGCCAAAATGTCTGTTGAGCTCAGTGAGGAAGTCAGTGTCATCCTTACAAGGTGTCTGGGCTGCCTTGTAATTTGTAATGCTTTGGATGCCCTGCTACATGTTTCTGGACTTGGCAGAATCCTGGAACAACCTCTGAATTTTCTGTCTAGAGAAAATTCCACGCTTTGGTGATCTGATGGTATGGTTGAGGTCGGCTCTGGCTGTTTGGAGAGCCAAAATGTCACCAGACTTAAAAGCGGCATTCCATGCTTTATGCGTGTTGCGCACCTCTGCAGTCATCCAGGGTTTGTGGATGGCCTGAGTGGTGATGTTCCTGATCACACTGATGTCTTCCATGCATTTCTGTATGTAGCCTGATACAGACAGAGCATACTCATCCACATCAATGTGTCCATTCTATGTTGTTGTGGATGTGCACTCTGCAAGTTACTCTGCTAGTTGAATCATGTGACTTCAGTGGGTGGAGCCCATCCTGAACCAGTTTCCTGTCAGACATGAATCACTGCTTAATGTTTAATGTAGACACCAATGATCAATAAATGTGTGATGAACGACTCAGACTGAATCTGTTCCTGCTTTTCTCTCATGTGGATCCAAACCACACCTCCAGCTTCTTCCAGCAGCCCATCAGACTGAATATTAAAAGATGGACAGACTGACAGATTTCTTGATTTATTAATGAGACATTTGATTTAGTTTATTCACATTCCCAGCTTCTAGCTTTGTCTCTTTACATTCAATATAAATCCTTAAAGCTCACATCAGCTCTAAAACATCCTGAAAATAGAAATAGTTTCCTCTCACTGCAGTAACGAGGAGGACTTGCAGAGCAGCAGCCGCCCAACCAGTCTGGTCAGAGAGGTGATGTAGCACAGCAGAGACCTGAAGACAGAGACACACAAAGCATCTGTTCAGAGGCACTTGCATCACACTGCAATGGAAGACTTAGGAAAGCCTTGTCTTTCCTCGCTCCATGCCCCAGCTTCGTCCAGCCTCCATCCGCTGACTCAGTAACTGTGTTGGACACAAACAGCTGCTGTGCCTTCATGGAGTAAGCAGCATTGGTGCAGACTTCAGGTCGGGGGGGGCTTTATAACCCACTCCCACTGAAGGCTACAGAGCCTCCACATGAACACACAGATGTAGGGAGAGGGTGTACAGGATATACTTGCCAACGCTCCTGTTTTTCCCATATTTTAAGACCATCTCCTGCCAGCCTTAAATTTGTGTTTTTTCCTGGGAAACTCTTGTGTGACCCATTAACTTTATTTTGAAAAACACAAATTACTACAATTTGTGTGTTCGTCCAGTGTCCCTCAAGTTGCCAGATGGTTTAGAAAACACGGTCTACAGACACAATACACACAGTTTGTGCCTATCTATGAGATCAACCTGGCAACACACAACCTGATTCCAGGAGAGTGTACAACTGATCTCTGTGGAGACGCACCAGATCCATCCTGAATAATCAGCTGATGTCTCAGCTGTTTCAGCTCTCCTTACTGCAAAGACACCTGAAGGAGCCAACCTTCAAAAATATCTCAGATAAAATAACAGCCATTCGAGTCTTGTGCCCAAGAGTTTTTCATTTTGGTATGCTCCACAGAACACCACAGGAACTCATTCCTACCTGTGACATCACACTCTTTAACTCCTCCCTGTGACTCCTGGACTAGTTTCATATTGAGTATTGTATATATTGTTTAACTTTGGAGTTATTTATGTTACATACTACAATTTATACAGACGTGTATTTATTTATTTTAATCTTATTTTTTGCCTCTCGAGGGGCCAGTGCTTCCGCCTCCGTGAATCCTACTCCTAAGGAGCATACTTCTATGTATGGCACCACCGCGGACTTAACCGTTAGCTCCACCTTTACCGTCTGGTCTGGCTTCCAGGGTATAGCGTCCCTGGTTACCCATGAGCCAGGCAGTTGTACTGCTCCCTCTCAACGCCAATCTTCAGGTGTAACAGTGAAGATCTTGCTCTTTGCCTTTGCTTTAGCACCTGTATGCCCCCTGGCATCCAGCCTAGTCACGCTGTAATGGAGGTTGGTGCCTCTTGCACCTTCTTGTCTTGGCACTGGACCTTGTTCCTGGACTGGTATGTTAGGGTCTTGGTAGACTTCATCAATCAACCTGCTCCAGGTGGTCAGTTCCCAAGGGCCTAGCCATCCTTGGCTCTTGCCATTTCTTGCTGGGCTTCTGGTAGTTTTTCCTGCCCTGGTGTTCCCTGGTGTGTATCCTAGCTCATCAGGGTCCCTGTAGATTCTGAAGGCCAGTGAAACTTGAGTGGCCCCCAATGGCGGGGAGGCCACTTCCACAGTAGCTGAGCATTTCTGCAAGCTAAGCTTGACCAAATCTTTCCAGCCCATCTTCTCTGTACCGGGACCTTCTTCTGCGGGTGCAGGTAGAGCGGGATATATCGTCTGTGTTAGGGTGGACCGCTTTTCCTCCACTACCAGGACTATTGTCCAGGCTCCCCCTCTCCTCTAAATGGGTAGCAGATATTGGATTGGTTCCACAAACTTTCTCACCTGCCACCCTTCAGCTCGTTCCACCTGCATCATCTGCCCCACACGCTGCATGAATGTACATTCAGCACAGAGCCATAACCTTCCCTCGCCCCACTGGCATACACACCCTGTAAATGTGGGCTTCGTTCCCCGTAGGTCCCATTGGGTGATGATGGTCCTTCTTGGCAGAACCATCATTCGATACGGCCCACAGACATGTGCGCCCATCACCTTTACAGGCTTGTAACACATGTCTTTAAAATCTTTTCTCTTTCCTCCTGCTTTGATTGGTTTCTGATGGCCTGGTCCTTCCCACTGGACCACCAGTGTGGTCGGCTTCATGCAAGCCACACAGGTGTTCTTCATCTCCTTCCACTCCAGGATCTCCTTATTGTCCGACAGGAACCCTCTCTTTGCACACTCCACTTTTTTTAGGGCTCTGCCTGCCCAGAGCCCTGCTTCTTCTCAGGACAACCACCCCTTGAACCTTGGCCACTCGGACATAGGGTGGTAAGTTTTGTGTGCTGTTGGGCATAATGGTTCCTAGTTTCTTCTAGTTAGGAACTGGTTTCAGCTGCTCCACTCCTTGGATTCCTTCTTTCTGTAACAACACTGTGTTACTGTCCAAAATCTTCTTTACTATGTCGGTTTTGTCTTACTTGGCTTTGACAGCAGAGTTGGTTGAGGGGCCTTGAGCCTTAATCCAAATTTGTTGCCCCACCTGAAAAGGTACTTTGAGACTGGGCCTTTCCTTCTTGTCTGCGCTGTCACGCCCTTTCTCTCGTGACACAAAGGGCCGTTATTTTAGCTCCTCAGAGGGGGATGGTTTACCGCTCCAATGTCTATCATTTAGCGCCACCCCCACTTTCAGTGCTTTCATGCTCCAGTCTTTTGAGTTGAAAATTTTCCCAATCCATCCTTTCACCAGACCAATGGTGTGTTCCACCACCCCGTTCACTTGTGGAGTGTATGGTGGGGAGGAGATCCTCATCACTCCATTTGCTTGACACCACTGGTCCACCTTGGCATTGCGGAAATGGGTGTCATTATCAGTCCTGAGTTCCTTTGGTATGCCCAGGTGACTACAGGCTTGATCTAGCATGCTAACAATGCCGCTGCCATTTGTTGCCACTGGTTTGATAACCACAAACCCACACACCGAATCCGCAAGCACCAGTAGGTATTTTTCACCTTTCCTTCCTGTTACTCCCATGGGTCCAGCCACATTCATGTGTAACAGAGTTAAAAAACACTTTATTTTTGTTTACATTATTTTTGTTTAATTATTATTTTGAGTGTGAATTTTATCTCAGTGAATCATTTTTATTTACTGTTAATGGTTCTCATGGAAAGATTTTGTTGGCCATCGCCTTTCTGTACCTCTGGGCTACCTGTAGCCCTTCCGGTGTCTCTCCCTCCTCACAGTGTTTGTATACTTGCTGAGGGAGCAGAGGTGCAGAAGGGTCCAGAAGACCAAAAAATAATGAGCAGGATTACTATTGCAACAACACATCATCAGTAGGGTAAAACTAACCTGTCTCGTGATGGTCTAATCCCAGTTCACATTCCCTATTAGTGGGTGAACAATCCAACGCTTGGTGAATTCTGCTTCACAATGATAGGAGGAGCCGACATCGAAGGATCAAAAAGCAACGTCGCTATGAACACTTGGCCGCCACAAGCCAGTTATCCCTGCGGTTACTTTTCTGACACCACCTGCTTAAAACCCAAAAAGTCAGAAGGAAGGTTTATTGTCTTCTGCAGGAAATAAATACAAGGAAACAGCCCCTGGGAGTCGTGTTCAGTCTATGCCCCATTCACAACCATTACACATGTACACTGATCCCCACGGTATGGTGATTTTAATGGTGAGCCCGTCGACCTGCTGTCCCCTCTGTCCTGAGTTTTATTTCCTGCATATTTCGCAGCTTCCTGAGGATTCTCAGGAATCCAGAGCTGCCGGCTCTCCAGCTCCTTATGTGTAGGAATGGCGCCAACATGGCCTAGTACTTCATGTACAGCTTGCACCACTTCCCTTATACATTTCTCTGGGATGGCCTTTCCTTTAGGCTTACTGTCCCCTTCCTCAATCCTGACAAGGATGACTTTCCTCACCTGGATGAAACGATCCACCTCATCTTTTCCTTTCCAGCGGCTCCCTTCTTTCATGCTTGCATCTCATCCAAGGCCATGAAATACCTGGCTGGGAGGTGTCCTTCCGCCATTGTCGTCTCGATTCATCTTCTTTCCCAAAGCCTCTTGTTGCGTTTTGAGCCAGGATGGATGAAGACTCTTGGCTACCTCACAGCGTCTGACAACTGCTGACTCTCCCATGGCAGTTGCTCCCCGTCAGCTGGTTTGGATGGGCCAGCCCCTCTCTGCCGGTCCCTCTGATGTGGCTTGAGAAGAATTGCTTCCTCACTCAGGCTCTTGATCTCTGGGCCATCTCACATGATGAGTGACTTCCCTAGGTCACCAGGGTTCTTATTTTTGGGCTTGACATACTCCTTTCCGTCTTGCCCCACATTGGGCACCACCTGTCAATGGGAATGGGATGTGATAAAGTCTCCAGTAAGTCACCTAATGCTTCTGTCCATCTAGTGTATGCTGGGGTACAGACTTGGTTTGTCTTCTCTCACCACTGGAAACCAATGTGAACATTATCAACTGAACATCTCTGGCTTAACGACTGTAAATATACGAGAAGTGGAGATGCTGGGGATTGAACCCGGGGGCCTCATGCATGCAAAGCTTGCGCTCTACCACTGAGCTACATCCCCTCTGCAAAGCTCAAACAGAAATAAAAATCCCTCATCAGGCAAATATGCAGTTGTGCTAGTTATAACATTTTACAGGTGTAAAACACAGCCTGAGTTGGTTAAATAATTTCACACCTCATATATTTTAGGACAGAGAGGTATACTATGAAGCAAGTTCAACACAGCCAGGATTTCTTTTCATTAGCTGGTTTGACAAAACCTAAAACCTCAGTTGGAAATAACTGGTATCACAAAAGTGATCTTTAGCTTTCTTTGTCAGCCCTGGTTTCCAGACCAGGTTATGTGTTCAACATCCCTATGTGGATCACAGCTGTCAAGACTCAAATACAGGTCAGTCTGAATTGATCTGCAGTGCTAAATGCTTGGGAGCTGCAACTTAAGTACATACATATCACATATTCATCAAATATAATTTAGCAGTATTAATACCAAAAACTCATAAAGCAACATAAAATTAGTTTTAGATTAATTTAGTGTCCAGACTTCACATTAAGCTTAAAAAGAATGATTTCTCATTAGGAAATATCAACTTCAATAAATGTGTAACAGTCTCACAGCCTTATTTTTAGCACCCCTGACACTCATCTCCACCCACTCCACCCTGTCTGAAAACTCTTCATCACCTCTCTTGTGCTCTGTCCATGGCTTTGAATGGTTGATCCCTGGTAATGCAGGTTCTCTGAGTCTATTTAAGATTAAAATTTAAATTTTTCAGCCTTTGTACTGTTGTCATGTGTCATCATGTGTTTTTACATGTGTTGTGATCACATGTATTACGGCTCTTTAACTTCTCTCTCCATAGAAACTTCTCCACAGCTTTTTCCCTGACCTGCCTGATGGGTTCCTTGGGTTTCATGAAGCTGTTTATTCTCTAATGTTCTCTAACAAACCTCTGAGGCTGTCACAGAACACTTGTATTTAGGCAATTGGTTGCACTGGATTTTATTTTGCGGTATCAGAGTAAAGGGGTCTTAATATAAATACATGCCCCACTTTTCAGATTTTTCTCTGTAAAACATTTTGAAGGCCATGAATCATTTTCCTTCCCATTCACAACGATGCACTTTGTACTGGTCTATCACATAAAATCCCATTAAAATACATTTAAGTTTGTTGTTGTAACTTGACAAAGTGTGGAAAGGTTGAAGGGGTATGAGTACTCTGGCAAGGCACTGTATATACTTCATTCTTAGATCTGCAAGGCCAGTAACACTGTGGGGGTGGAATTCGACTCTCTGACAGTGGTGTCAGAAAGGAGGACACTGTCCAAGTTAAGGACAATACTGGACAGTCCTTCACAGCCTCTCCATGATGCTCCACAGAACACCACAGGAACTCATTCCTACCTGTGACATCAAACTGTACAATTTCATCCCGTGACACCTTAACTAGTTTCTTTCTATCGCCATATCTTATACATAATATATATAGTGTTAAACTTTGGAGTTATTTATGTTACATTTGAACTTGATACATACATGTAATATATTTAATCTTCATTTTTCTGCCCGTGTGTCTCTAACAATAATGCAATTTCAAGTCTGTTAAAGATTAATCATTGAAAAGTTTTTTAAAAGAATTAGTTTTTAAAATAATATTTTGATCTCCTGTATTAATAAAGTAGTCTTATTTTGATTCTGATAGGACACTTGGATTGCACACATGTGGATCTTATTAACTAATCATGTGACTTGGGAAGGTAATTGGTAGCACCAGATGTTTTTAGGGGTTTTAAAGCAAAGGGGAGGAATACATGTACACTTTACAGTGTTTTATTTATTAGATCATTTTAAAATATGTTTTTTGAATTCACTTAATGAGTTTGGACTATTTTGTGTCATTTTTTTGCATAAAATTTGAAAAAATCATTTTGATTACAGGTTGTAGCCAAAGAAAAAATAGAAAACAAGGGGTGGGAGCTTCAGTGCTTTTGCAAGCCACTGTACTTGTATTTAAGTATTTTTATGTTATGCTACTTTTTGCTTCTCCTCTACTCATTTTGGAGGCAAATATTGCACCTTGTACTATCCATTTTAAAGCTTCAGTCACTTGTTATTTTGCCCAATATTTTCTACACCAAATTTCTAGAGATTTTATTTCAGATTAAATATTTCCTAATTGTAGCCACTATATAATGATGGGGGAGCTATGTCTTATAATGCATGCGGGAGGGAGGGAGGTGTGTGTGTGTGTATGCGGGAGGGGGGGGGGTTTGTTTTTATTGGCTACCCCTGATCAAAGGACAGATGTCTCAAAGTAGTCTTTAAAGGCAAAGGTATTTTGTTGTCTGCCAACCGCCAACAAAATCTACAAGAAGAAGAGCTAGTAGGAGACCAGGTGTAAAGATGTGAAGACGTACAGTTCTCCAGAGCCGAAACAAGCCCACAAAATAAAACTTTTAGGCAGCATTTTATCACACAAAGCTGACAAATCACTGGATATCATTGGTAAGTACTTATATAGATAGTTTGAAGGTAATTACGACGCTGCTGAAACACACTGGACTTTATTTTTCCAGAGTAGATTTGCTTGGTTGACAGAGTTAATTTTAGTTTTAGCTTTCTTAATTATGATAATATGGATAATTTTTTGTCAGAGGAAGGCACTCCCAATCATGTAGACATCTGCAATGACCAGATTGACCAAAGCCTCACCAGACATGTTCTCTTACCAAATTTGACCCAACTGGCAAAGCTTAAAACTGAGGACATTTCTTGGATATTTTTATTACCTGTCAAGGAAGTTATGTCTTCGTCAACGTTGGTTTGTCTGTTTCATTGTGTGCAAAATAACTCAAAAAGTTATGAATAGATTTGGATGAAAAATTTTTATGGATTTGGCCTCATTAAAGGATGAGGTGTTTAAATGTTGGGAAGAATCGGCTGATCAGAACCAGAATCAGAATCAGAATCAGAATACTTTATTAATCCCCTGGGGGAAATTGGGATGGGATGGGATGGGATCATGCCAAACAAAAAATCCTGAAATCAGTAACTATTGAAGTAATAATGATATCAGATATCTAATATCACTATATCGGTATGCATTAGTGATCATAAAAAGGCACTATGATGATCATGCCTTTAATGTCAGTGCCATTGATGATCATGCCTTGGATGTCGGTGCCATTGATGATCATGCCTTTGATCATGCCGTTGATCATGCTCGGCGCTCTCTGAGTGCTTTTCTAGTTTTATTTGAGTTCGTTTTGAGAGCATACAATAATATGACATTCTCTTAGTCTGCTGATGATTAGTTTATCAAAGGTTGAATCTTTCCTTGCTTGTATGTTTGTGTGGTGCTCGACATGTGGTATTAATAAATGTATATAAAAGCTTGTGAAAAAAGAATTGTACCACAGTACTGTCAAACCTTTATTGCTTCATTTCTCTACAGTGTCTTTGTATACTGTTGACGAGATGTCCCATAAAACGTACAACTCAAGACACCCAACAGAATATGCTGGTCCTCCTCACTGGGGTGGTCCACAGACCATCCCTGACATCATGGCCCTGAGAAGGGCATTTGAGCACTGTAAGAGGGACAACATGGAGCTGAGAGACCACTCTTCCCAGCTGAAGCAGCGCCTTAAAAGCCTTTTGGCAGAAAGGCAGAACTTCTGCCACAAAGACCTCCTCC
>VUQH01054688.1:0-16041 GCA_015106775.1 Etroplus canarensis | reverse complement strand
AGAACAAGGAGGACAAACCACTGGAGGCTGTTTTTGTCTTCCCTCTGCCTGGAGATGCTGCTCTTTGTCATTTCAGTGCTGAGATTGGACAGACACAGATTGTGGCTGAGGTGAAGGAGAAACAGAAGGTGAGCTGGACAGTAAATATTTTCTCACTTTAACTGAGCTCAAAATACAGCAAATGTTACTGTTATGTGTCACCTGTGCTTCAGACTCGTGAGGAGTATGATGATGCATTGAGCTCCAGTCGACAGGCCTTCCTATTGGAGGAGAGTGAGGAGAGTCCAGATATATTCCATCTGAAAGTGGGCAGTCTGCCTCCAGGAGAGAGCGCCTCCATCAGGTTGGAGTATGTCACTGAGCTGGCTGTGCAAGCTGATGAGGGGCTGAAGTTCTGTCTGCCTGCTGTGCTCAACCCTCGATACCAACCTCGGGGTAGGAAAACCAGAAACATTTACACGAGAATTTTTTAAGCTAAATAAGGGCAAGTCTTAAAACCACCTTTACAGTACTGACAGAACACAGAATAATTAAAAAAAAATCTTCCAACCTTTTCCACTTAGCAGCATCTGATACTTCATCAGCTCATTGCACACTGCACCTGTACACACAAAAGGTTTTATTACTGCGTCAGTCACATATCTGGGTTTTCCCGCTTCCCAGAAATGATTGTGTATGTGAGGGGGAATTCCAGAGAACACCGGAAGTCAACAGATTGTTCACTCAAATATGTGGCTCTGAGTCAGGTTTCCTTTTTCATTTTTATTTATTACAGGAAGCACCATGGACTGTTATAATTCAACTCAGCAATCAGTGGAAAATAAACATTGAGAAAACAATTATTTACTCACGTCACTTATGTGAAAGTAATGATTTTTTTTAAAAAAAGTTAAAATAGAAATGACCGAGGTGTAACTATTATTTGCATATTTACTTATCATTGTAACTGCAGTTTCCTTGCTTTGCTCTTTCTGTGCCATTTGAAGTTGCAGCTGGAACAACAGTTTTACTTCTAATTAGTCTGATGTTGTGTACAGGTAGTGAAGGTGCAGGTGTCCTGGTAACTTCTGTTCCAGCCTCTCTGGTGCCCTACAGTCTGTCTTTTTCTGCCCGAGTATCCTCTCCTCGTCCAATCTCTAAAGTAGAGTCCAACTGTTCCCTGGATCCTCTCCAGTACCTGAGCACCGATCAGACCCAGGCAACAGTAGGTAGAGTGCTGATGTGTCTGCTGTGTGTGTTTGCTGCTTCTTAGTGAGAACTAAATATGAGTGTTTGTCATCTGCAGGTCAAGTTGGCAGCAGGACACAAGTTTGACAGAGATGTTGAACTGCTGATTTACTACAAAGACGCCCACCAGCCCACTGCTGTGGTGGAGGCAGGACAGGCCTCTGCCAAGCCAGGTGAGTGCAAATTAGTGAAGCTGTTAGTTTGCAAATGGAAATTTTGTTAGTCTGTTTTTCAACTTAAGAGTTGAATGTGTCTTTCGACTGCTGCTTTGTATTCTCCACCAAGAGGTCACCACAGTGGATTAAACCACATTGGTAATTTGGCAGAGGTTTTAAGCCAGATGCCCTTCCTGATGCAACCCTCTATTGCTAGAGGGGCTTGTGTCCCGACCTGGAATCGAACCAGGGTCATTTTGCTTGTAAGGCAAATGCCCAACCCACTACGCTACAGGGGACACTAAACTTAAAAGTTGAATGTGATGTAATAAAAATTAGAAAGCAGACTTTTGGCATTTTCTGTCTCTTTTTCAGGCACTCTGATGGGTGATCCAGTGGTGATGGTGAGCCTGTACCCTGAGTTCCCCCAATCTGTGATATCACCAATGGCCTCATGTGGAGAGTTTGTGTTCTTAGTGGATCGATCTGGAAGTATGGATTTTAGGAACCACAAAATTAGTTTTCACACTCGCATCAGCAGTGCCAGGGTATTCATAATGTATTATTACAGCCATAAAATCTTGCATAGTGTCCCTCTCACACAGTGGTCTTCACTATCTGTTCCCTCTTCCCTTCAGGATACTTTGCTGCTGCTGTTGAAGAGCTTACCAGTGGGCTGCTATTTCAACATTTACAGTTTTGGGTCCACCTATAAACACCTCTTCCCGTAAGGCTCTCACTCATCTTTCATTCCAGCAAAGGTCCTTGTGTCTTTGGTATGATGTATATGTATACGTGTACTGATATTTTTGTGATGGCAGTAAGAGTGTAGAGTACAGCCAGCAGACCATGGAGGAGGCTCTGAAGGAAGTTAAGAAGATGAAGGCTAATCTGGGAGGAACGAAGATCCTGCAGCCCCTCAAACATATTTACAGCCAGCCCTGCATTCCCAATCATCCTAGACAGGTAACACACACAAATGCTCAAAATATAGATGTTGCACTAACTCATGAGTTTACTCTAATCTTAAATACAACACCTGCAATGCTTGTTATAAAGCTCTCTCTAAGCATGTCTTCACCTTAACCATCTGGAGTCTAGGGTATAATTGGCAGTTTTTGCCAAACAATAAAGTTATATATGACTTTTTACGCTAAAATGCAGGCAGTGTCTCATGGGTTAACAATCAGGTGTCACAATAAGATGCCACACAAATTATTTGTGACATTCCAAAAAAGTTTCTCCACCAACCACACACAGGGACACATCACAATGTCACAAATCACTCAAAGCTCAACATCTCCCTATGTCTCTCTGTCTTTCTCTCTTTCTTTGTCTCTCTTCTGCTGCTGTCACTTCCAAAAGTTTTTCTTCTTCCTTAGCAACCAGATGCCATAAAATGTTTTGATTGCCTGATGTGATACATTTTTCTACCAATAGGATAAGGGGTTTGCTTTTTTTTTCTTGAAAGTGCTCATCTTCCTGCCTTCCTTCCCATTTCTTCCTGCACCAAATGCACACTGAATGCATTAAAAAAATGCACTGAAATATCATAGAGCAAATTATTTATCACAAGTCTGGTTTTACTTGGCCTATCAACACGATTTAAAAACTGGTATATAGTTTAAAGTCTGGACTTTAAACACAAGTTGAAACAGAGACTCAGAGAGGCTGTGTCTTGCAGCTATGCCATTTGATTTGTGATCATGTGATCTGGACATGCCAGCACATCCGTGGACTCCAGTGAGTAAAACTAGCTTCCCTATGCGACAGCTGAAAAGCCCCAATTTCAATCCTACTTGATGTAATGTGAGGCTAGATGCCATAGGCAATTTCCTTATTTTTTCTTTTTTAGTGCAAATTGGAGGATTAAGAACTGACGTATGCTGATGAAACTTTGAGCCAGGGACCCTGCTGCTCGTCCCTGACTCAAAGTTGTACCTGAACATGTACAACCACAAGACTTCTGGCGCAATTGGCTTGGGACAGATGAGACCAAAGTGGAAATTTTTAGCCAAAATGCACAATGTTATGTTTGGCAAAGAACACAGCATATCAGCACAAACATCTCATACCAACTGTCAAGCACTGTGGTGAAGAGATAATGATTTAGGCATGGTTTGCTGACACAGAACTTGAGCACCTTGCAGTCACTGAGTAAACCTTGAACTCTTCTGTAGACCAAAGTATTCTAGAATCAAATATGAGGCAGTCAGTCTGACAAGCTAAAGCTTCATCGGAAATGAGTCACGGAACAGGACAATGATCCCAAGCAAAGCAGCAAACAACAGAATGGCTGAAAAAGAAAAGAATCAAGGTGTTGCAATGGCCCAGTCAAAGTCCAGACCTCAATCTGATTCAAATGCTGTGGCGGACTTTAATAGAGCTGTGCATAAAAGAATGCTTTCAAACCCTAATTAACTGAAGCGACTCTGTAAAGAATAGTGGACCAAAATTCCTCCAAAATAATGTGAGAGACTGAAAAAGTCATGAAAATGATTACTTTAAGTCATTGCTGCTAAAGATTGTTCTATGAGCTATTGAATCATGAGGTGTACTTAGTTTTTTTTTGCAAGACTGCTTAGAATCTTTAAATGTTCTTTTTCACATGACTGTCTATAAAGCTCTGTCTTTTCTTTGACACATCGTCCCTTATGTTTCCTTTTTAGTGTTTTTCCGTGTTTCCTAATCTCACAGTCCTGGTTATTTCCTGAATTTTTGGATTCCTCTGGCCTTTGCGCTTTGTGCCTTTTTGAGTTCTGAATTTTCTAATTCTTTTGGATTACCAACATTAAATACTCTCTTTGAGTTTGTACCTCCGCCTATGTCCTGTTTTCCACCATGGATAATCCTGAACACCCTCTGTACCGCTGCCTGGACAGGAAGTGGAGCACTTTAACAGACTAATTCAGCTGCACTGCCAAAGGAAAGATACAGGACATCATTCTTAACACACAATAAGTCTTTGTAATACCTTTTATTATTCATCTGCTTTAACAAAAGAATTTCCCAAAGATGGGATAATTAAAGTATATCTTGTCTTATCATTATCTTAGGTAAGTTATATTAACTTGTTTTCTTTCCCCATTTTGGAACTGTGTAGCTTTCCAGCAACATAAATTAGACTGGAAATGTATTCCCTTATCAGTAGGTACACAGACAGCTGCAGACACCATGAATGAGTAGCTGTCATTGTATTATTTTCATGTCAAGTTGGAGAGGGCATACAGTGTTATTGCCCTTATAGTGTAGTGTCTGTACAGTTACAGCAAACTGGAGAAAGTATAACATTGGCATAAAATTTGGATCACTCACAACCAAAAATAGACGTTGTAGAACTGTCTTTTTCAATTAAAATTACAATACATTTCTAAATATTTTTCTGTTTTTTAAAACCTTCCGAGCATAGTCATAGTTCAGGTAACAGTTTTGCTCTTTTGTTTGGAGTTCAAGACAGTAGTGAGACCTGCTATGATATAGATGGAGGTGGCAGGATTGAAGATGCTGAGATTATTTAAAAAAAAAAAACAAAAAAAAAGATGCTGAGATCTTTTTCTGGAAGTGACCAGGATGGACAGGATTAGAAACGAGTTCATCAGAGCAACAGCTCAGGTTGAGCGTTTTGGAGATAAAGCCAGAGGGGCAAGGTTAAGATGGTTTGGACAGAGGAGGGATGGTGGATATATTAGACAAATAATGCTGAAGATGAAACTGCCAGGCAGGAGACAAAATAGGAGGACCACAAAGAAGGTTCTTGAATGTATTGAGGATGTGCAGAGGGTTGATGTAGCAAATGAGCATGCAAAGGATAGGATGAGATAATTGGAAATGATCTACTCTCGCGAGCCCCAAAGTGAGCAGCTGAAGTGAAAAGAAGTTTGGAGTTCATACTAACCGTACATTATTCTTCACACTTTAGCATTTTAAGAAAAAGTGAGGGGAAAAAAAGTGTTTCTGAAGCCTTTGATAGCTCTCAGCACAAGCTGTGTATTTTGGGTGTGATGTTGTGTCCCTTGTGTGCCAACTCTCTTCTTTAGCTATTTGTCTTTACTGATGGAGAGGTGTCGAACACCAAAGAAGTGATAGATCTGGTGAAGAAGAATTCAGCTTCTCACAGGTGAAACCATGGAAACACAACTATCCACAAAATGTGTGAAAAGTCTCCTGCATATCGAAGGGAAACTGTTGTTTTGCAGGTGTTTCTCTTTTGGGATTGGGGAAGGGGCCAGCTCGGCTCTTATCAATGGGATAGCCAATGAAGGAGGAGGTCATGCTCAGTTCATTACAGGGACTGACAGGATGCAACCAAAAGTAAGACATTAAACACAATTAGAATTGTGTTAAGGAATACCATGTAAAATATTGATTTCATCAGTGAATGATTTCAGTAAGTAAAAACCTAGCGCTTCCCCAGCTCTTTGTTTTGCATTATTTTTCAGGTTATGCAGTCACTGCAATTCGCGCTGCAGCCAGTTGTAATCGACATCTCAGTTACTTGGGATTTACCAAAGGAAGTGTCTGTCTGTGTCCTCTCTTCACCAATCACAGTAATTTTCCAGGGTCGAAGGTCACTTATTTATGCCCAGCTCACTGGACAGGTAGGAGAAGCATCTTCTCACAGTGAAAGATCACTGTGGTTATATTTGTCATGTTTTGACACATGATTGACAGTGATGTTTATGGAAAGATGAAACTGGTGTCTAACACTCCAATTCTGTCTCAGAGTACAGATTCAGCAGAGGGCTGTGTGACAGTGAAGTACAGCCTGGCAGGTCATCCCTCCGAGACCCAGCTACACTTCAGTCTCAAACCTGCAGAAGACACTGGGTAACTAAGAATGACTCATTCACTAAATAGCTCTTTAATATGTCGTCTGTAAGATGGAAGTGTAAAATGAGCTCCAACTTTTCCTTTTCCCTGTTTGCAGATTTACAGTCCACATGTTAGCTGCTCGCACTCTGATTCGCTCCCTTGAGATGGAAACAAGAAATGATGAAGGAGAGCACTATGAGGAAGTGAAGAAGAAGGTGGTGCTGCTCAGTGGCCAGTCAGGAGTGAGCAGTGCCTTTACTGCCTTCATTGCTGTTAACAAAAGCAATGGTGAGACAGTTCAAGGGCCCCTGATATGCAGAGATATTTCATCAACCAGTGAGTATTCACACTTATATTTCCTTGATTTTGAAACAATAAAAGTTGTGGATTTTGTTGTTTGTTTTTGTTTTTTCAAGGGCTGCTTTATGAGGGGTTAGTGACATATGTTGAGCTTTTAAGTCAGAGTTTTCAGTTTCACAGGGTGGTTCTCTTTTTACTTGGTAAGATCAAGATGGTAACATATGCTGGACACTTACCAGGTCTGGACCACATTATGGTCAGAGTTTTGGTTTAAAATTGATGAGAGGCATGAATGGGACATGCATGAATAAATAGGGAATTTGTGTTGGAAAGATCATAGAATCGTTTTTCTTTCTATATTCAGTTAGGAGCAGTAATATGATGGGAGTGTCATGAGCAAACTAACACCAATGTAATGTCTATGATGTAGAGTAACAGAAGCAAATGTTGGTACTCTGTGTTTTACCTGTTTTCTTATATAGTAATTCACAGGAGAAAACCTCAAAAAGCGCTTTTTTAGGTGAATTTTCAAGGGTCCTGTCACTATGTGGGATAGGTGGCTGGTAAAAACAAGCACATGAAAGATCTTTTTTTTACCTACAGTTTGATGCCAGGCTCATCTTCAGTTAATGTCATAGTATAATCATAATTTACATAATCAGTATAATCCTAATTTAATTTATGCATTTGATGTACAACTCATATTCTAAAAAGGTTTGAATGCTGCGTAAAATATAAAAAAATACATAATTTAATGACTTCCAAATTTTAATAAATCCATATTTTATTCATGAAATAACATAGAAAACATCAAATGTTAAAAGTGAGACATTTTTAATATCTCATTAACAGTAATAGCTCATCTTTAATTTGATGGCAGAAACAAATCTCAAAAAACAGAAACCAAAGGCTGGAAAAGTAAGTCGTAATAAAAAAGAAACAGCTGAAAGAACATCTAATTAAGTTAATTGACAACAGGCCAGTCATGTGATTGGATATAAAAAAGAGCACCTTAGAGAGGCAGAGTCTCTCAGACGTAAAAGTGGGCAGAGGTTCAGCAAGCTGTGAAAATCTGCATTTATAATTGTCGAGCATTTTCAGAATAATGTTTTTCAATGCCAAATTTCAAAGACTTTGATTATTCCATCTTCTACAATACATAATATCTTCAAAATATGTTCAGCTGGCGTGCCTATGACCCTTTGGGGGGATGGTGTGTGTTGGCGCGGGGCTCAAGCAGGTTGGGACTGATGGGCTTTCAGATCTAGGCCTGACTGCTTTTGAGTAGGTGTTGCTCAAGGGCTTCAGATCTAGGCCTTGGACCATGCTTATGTGCTTGGGTGATGGGTGGCTGTGCTCCTCTGGCTGGACTAAATAGTTGCTGATTTTGGAATGCAGATGGTGCTCCTGGGGATTGTTCCATAGACCCTGGGTTGAATAGGCCTGGTGCCTTTCTGCCCATGGGCGAGGCTGGGAGAGTGAAGTAAGCTGAGCGGGATCTACACTCACCTTGGCATTCATCACCTCTGCTTGGGTTTGGGGTGGTGATTGGATCATCCTCTCATCTCTTTTTTTGGGCCCTCTCCACTCCCTTTCCCCGCTGCTTGCGCTGCACTTCCAGGGGCATTGGCCATGTGGCTATTATCAGGTTGCATAGCCGGGGTTGTTGGAGTGAGCGCTGGCTGCTCTAGGGGATGGGGGGTCTGTGCGGGCCTGTGCCTCACTGGTTGGGGGTGGGTCTCAGGATTGTGGGGCTCTGTGGCCTGTGCTCCGCCTGCACTAGGGGTGGTCGGCTTCTAACTGGATTGGTCAGCTTTGGCTCACTGAAGTTCTTTCCTGGCTGCTGGGGCCTTCTGTTCTCCTCCCTTGGGGCAGATGCATGGTTGCCCTGGGGATGTGCAGCCCCAGGTTTCGAGCGTTCTAAGGAGGCTGTGGGATGTAGTTGCTGCTTTCCACCCTCATCATTATTATTATTATCATTATTATCAACTACATTCTGTGACAGGCGCATGTCAGCTCTCACATTCACTTACTCACACACTTACACTCAAATTCACATAGGTTATTTGCTGTCATCGTACGCATTTTCTGCGGTTGTTTTTTTTTGGTCTACGCTCCACTGTTTGTCTTTTTAACACTTGGCTCCCCTTATGTCTTTTTGATTTTTCTTTCTTTATTGTCTTGCTTATTTCTTTGTCTGTCAAACCCTTGAAAAATATTGTTTTGAAAGTTGCTATTATGATGCTGTGTGACACAGGGATGTACCTTCGTCAATATTCGTTTGAGGATTTCCCTCCTTTGCATCAGGGTGCTTGCAGTACAAAGGGTAAGTGGTAAATTGCTTTTACACACACACACAGAGTGAACCTTGTAACCTCCTTGAGATTTTCACACATGGCTCAAGCTGCATTCATAGATAATTTTAACCTTTTATGACAATATAACACCGATGTACTGCACCCAAACCATCACAGATCTCAAATATTGAAGGTAAAAATTGACCATGCAGGCTTAGCTTCTTCAAACACAAAATAAGACTGACCACTGAAATCAGCTGTGTTGACTCTAACTTGGTCATTTCTTCTTTTTATAGGTCCACCCAGATCTGTGAAGCTCTCTGCAGGTATCGACACTCTGCATCATGCCATAAAGATTTTTAAAAGTTATAAAAAAGTATTGCATTACCAATTATTAGGACAAACTATTTTTTTGTTACAGATTTAAATGTTTTCACCAACTAATAACTTATTAATTAACACAACTAACATATGCAGTACATACGGATAAAGCACACATCCTTAGCTAAACTACACCAATAATACCACCAGCTGTAAGTATTAAAAAGCTGTAGTGCTTAACACAATATAGAAAAAATGAGATCTAAGTGATTTGCTTTAAATTTCTTTCCTATAAATAGTCTTCATCAGAATTGGCTCCTATTTCAAGCGTGCTCGGACTGGCTCATCTAAGAGCAAAGGTAAGCCACCAAATTGCATGGTGATTTTTTTTCCATCATTGATGCTAAAAAACATGTATCTCAAAGACTGCAATTCGAGGGATCTAGTGCATGTATCTGTAGAAAACAAATAGCTTTCCTCACAGTGCCTATGATATCTTTACCTCATCATTTCATTGTTTCAATGACACACTGTATGTGTCATTGAAACACTATATTACACTGTATTATGTTTGTACTTTTGTCTTCAAATTTATCTTCATGTGGTAATGCAGACACTGAGTCCAAGCAGCCAGTCAGAGACCCTTTGCTGCAGCTGGTGTCCCTGCAGGAGGCCTCTGGATGCTGGTTGCTTGATCCAGCTCTGGCCTCTGCACTGGAGAAGACCAGCAAGGAGGTGGAGATCATGAAACCTGCATCGGTAGGTTATCATCACATATACGGTTATGGATATTTACAGTAAGCTGAGGCAAATAGTAACAGAGCACATTACTAGTTTCACAAAATTTTATCCGTTTCATTTTTGCATCTTTACTGCAGCTTATCACATCTCAGTGTGAGGGTAATGTCATATGAGAAGTGACCTGGAACTGGCACTCAACGTCTGCATTTCTGTAATTTGATCAATTAGGCCAATGAGGAAGTGTGGGCCACCACTCTGGCTCTGATCTGGCTTAATGGTTTCAAGATGGATGCGAAGGATGAGTGGAAACTTGTGGCTGTGAAGGCTGCATCATGGCTCCGTAATCAGAGTGGTAATAAGAATAACTACTGAGATGCGCTGCAGCTTTTAACTTTATGCTTTGTTTGTTTATACTAAGCCTACCTTCTAATTTTACTTTTCAGCTCCATGTGTGACAGAATGTGTGGAAGCTGGAAATGCACTGTTGGGTTGCAGCGTGCAGAAAGATGACCTGGGGCTCTGAGGTTTTTTATTGACGTGGCTCTGACTCCACGACTGGTACATAAACTTTACTCCACTGCATCTGTTGTGTATTGTCCACATTCTAATTCTGTACTGTATATTTTATCATGTGTCATTTCTGTTTGTTGTTCATCTCTGTAGAGATGATCTGACAAAAAAGTGTAAGGTCAGCTCTGTTTTGTGCCTGACTTACCTCACTGTGGACATGCTGCCCCTGTAAAAGAGTTGGCAGACTGGACTGGGAGGCACTGTTAGTCCATGCTGACCTACTATGATTTCATTAGCACATTGACTGAGTATAAAACATGGATGAAGCCACCATGGCATCACCTGCTGCTTTGCGATGCCCTGTTTCTGAAGCCTCAGTTTGTGCATTGCCATCGAAGACTTTTTTAAAAAACAGACGCCACAAGCGAAACAAGACAGAAGGGACGCTGCAAGTTCTTAGGGTAGTGGCTTGTCAGTCACACATAGGCCCGCCCTAGAGCATAAGAACCTTTATCCTCCTTTCTGATTTAATGAAAACTATATCTTATAAAATACTTTTGTTATACAGTATTCAGTGACTTCAAACCAGCAATTTAGACCTTAAACTCATCAGGAAAGTGTTTACTGGGGTGACAGACAGTGGATATGAAAGGGTCACTTTCTCATAGACTTCTACACATCTGTATTCACTTGCAACCATTCAGGTTGAGATACAGGTTTAAGGCACATCCAAATGGTTTCATATTTCAGACTTAGAAACCACGGACTAGATACTAAAGGTGCTAACTGTAACCAAAAAAGGACAAATTTAAATACAAATCTATCCACTAGGTGACACTGTTTTATCACGAAGTGTTTCTGTTGTTGCCTTTGCATTAAGCAGCAAGAAAATGCAAAAGTTGGCTTGAAATTGGATTGTTGCAGTGGTTAATGCTTTTGAATTAATGCAAGAAGGTTCTGGGTTCAAACTTTCTGCTCAGCTGGCACATTTCTGTGGAGTTTATGTTTTTCCAAAGTGTAAAGGCATACTTTTTAGGTTAATTGGAGGTTATAAATTGGCCATAAGTTCGCCTCTGTGTTAGTGACCAGGCAACTTGTTCAGGTGTGCCCTGCGTCTCAGCCTATGACAGCTGGGATAAGTTCCAAGTGTCGTCACATTCAGCAACTGTATAATTTTAAGCTGAGCTCTGCTGAACCTAAGCAAACCTCATAGACAAGAGATACTACCTTTAATATAAAGCCTCTGTTATACTGTCTTACCACCAGTTATACATAAACAACACATTTTAAAAGGATTATAGAATAAAGGAAAATGTGATGACCTAAATCCTTTCATCATGAAGATATCCCAGATATTTACCAGATAGCTGATATCTGTCCACTTATGTTCACTAATTAACTACTGTATTTTTAATCATTCATGGCTGTACTATCACTGCTCTCTGGTTGCTATAATCTTTCTCTTTATGCTGGAAGTGGGAAATCTGGTACACTCCCCACTGTCTCTTTCTCTCTCACCAACTGTGTTTACACAGAGGTGGAGAGCAACTACTACACCTGCTGTATCCACTTATTACATTTGTGCCACACAATTAGTTTCATAGCAAGTGGCTAGTTATGCATTAATCAAGTGCAGCATTTCTGCCATCACACAGCTGAGCTTGATTGTATCTGGGAGTCAGTTCTGGTGGTGATAAGAGTCAATTTCCAGATGTTCAAGGCACTGAAGCTGTACAATTCACCAGGACACCTGTCACTCCAACATCTGTCTCCAGCAGCATTTCTTCTTCTTCATTCGATGGAGTCAGGGTACACGTGATGTGACACTGACTCGCTACATCATCTTGTGGTACAAATTGGTATTACACAAATGGCCGAGCTGAACTTCTATTTAATTTATTTTAAGTTTAAAAAACCGAATGCAAAATGTTTTTGAACTAACAGTATAGCAGTTGTCTTTCCGTAGTGTTTTGATAGCATTAACAGGATTCATTAATTCTGGAAGGGTTTAAACTATTTTAATTTTACAATCAGTGACTTTAAGGATGGCCAAAGTTTCTTTTTAATGACCAGTAGGGGGCTTCACCTCTGGTTGCTCAAAGAATTCCTTATGTCTGTGGTCAGTCAACACTCTCCTCATGAGCAGGCCCACATGAAATCTGTGCCCCGCAGAGTTTGAAGAGCTGCATGTTGCTCGGCAAGTGTTTGCCAGTTCTGCCTCTCTGTAGCTGAGACTTTAATTGGTACAAACTGTCCTGAAAACACCTCCTGACATCTTCTTGATGAAATTGTACTTTCAGCTGCTCCCTTGTATTTTCCCCAAGGGGCTGCCACAGCAGATTAAACCACATTGGTTATTTGGCAAAGGTTTCACACCAGATGCCCTTCCTGACACAACCCTTCATGGTGAGAGGGCTTTGTGTACCCACCTGGAATCAAACCAGGGACCTTTTACTTGTAAAGCAAATGTGTAAACCACTACACTAAGGGGAAATCTTTAGGTTGAAATTCAAATGCTTGGGTAAATTGATATTTATTTCAGTCTGTTATAATGTTGAAAAAATGTGATTTATTGTTTTAAATAAATTTTTTCAGGAAACAGTGGTTACAATTGTTTTATTAATCATTGATAATGCAACAAGCAAAAAACATCTGCAGAATTCTGCAGATTTTCCCCCTGGGTCACTCCATCAAACTATGAAAAATTCCTTGAGTCTGTTTGGACTTGCTCATGAGTTAATTTGTCATTAGTTTGTAGTCTTTTTTTTAATCCAACATGTTGTTTGTTTAGTAAATTATGTTCCTAATTAAAGTCAGAAAGCACAATAAAGCAGTATATACTTTAGGATGAAAATGCTAAGCTCAGATATAACTCAACAATCACTGATTTAAAAGCCACTATATCTGCCTTATATACACAGTCTGTGCATATGCACTAAAAAAATTCTGCACAACTATTGTTTGTTTTTGCTTTATCATTTACTTTCATCTAATTAGTAATCAGTGATATCTGGCCTAGATGCCTGTATTTATGGGTATGGCTTTTCCTGTGTCGAGAGAAATAACGGTGATCATTTGGTCTCTAACTGATGGTAATCTCACCACATGTTCTTGGGAATTTGTCTTGTCTATGTTAATTTATTATTCAGTGCTTGTTAATGTGAAAGCAGAAGTCCAATATAATAACATGAATTTATATTTTAGTTTTATGTTACTGTGCATTGAATAAACATGCTAAATCTAAATGCTGTCCTGGGCCTTTATTGATGAACCTGTTAGCTATTAAACAGAAAAATGTCACATTTATATTTTAGTAAGGACTAAATATAATTCATACACTCTATGCTGTAATTATTATCTGAAAAGTCTTAGGTAAACCGCAACAGCAGCAACTACAACTACTACGCATAATTCAAAGCTATTGTAAAATACAAAAAAATACTGTGGTTATTGAAGACTATTAGACATGCATTAGTGTCAAGCAATTTCCCTCTAGGATCAATAAAGGATTCTGATGCTATTGTCATCTTATGGGTTAAATATAATTAATGAAATCGATTATTAGTGGAAAAAACATATTACTGGGTTATAGGTACGAACAAATTTTACACTCACTGGCTATGGAGGGTGGTTTCAGTCTCACAAAAATTTAAGTCCCTACAGAGCATGTTGGTGTTCATTTATTCATCTATCCATTTTCCTGACCGGTTATCTAATGCATCCGTGGGCAACTGCAACTCTGAGGTCAGCTGGGATTGCCTCTAGCACCCCCATGATTCTAAGCTGGATAAGTGTTTAAGGAGTTGGATGGATATAGCCACTTAGAAACATTTACTCTACATTTAGTACCAAAACAAGGTTTTATTCTGTATATGCATTTTCCTTTGTAAAGTGCTTTTGTCTGGTGCCAAGCTTCCTATTGCAGATATCTGAGGCTGGGAAGTTACTGTCTGTCATCCTTCTGTCACTTGTCCAGAGTTAACAGACTCTTTGCTGCGTCAGGAGCAGCTAAATATAAACTTATTCCCCACCATTTCTTATAGTCAGCATTTAAAGTGGAATTTGACAGCTGAGGAACCCTAAATTCCAGTAAAGTGGGGCAGTGGGGGAAATAACTCATATATGAGTCAAGTAATAGCTTCTGTTCTGAGCTTCAGTAGATTATCTTTGTATACAGGCTATAATCAGCTGACAGGCTCTGCAACTTCTCTCGGGTTAACTGCTCTCTGTGGATTTTGCCAACGACATTCTGGGGTATACTATATATGCAGATGGTATTTGAACCCTATGGATGCTCTCCGACCTCAGGCCAGTATAAAGGTGGAATTTGGAAAGTGTTCCTGAAAAGCTTAAATTCAACATGATTCCTTCAAAAGCAAGTCCTGATACTCAGAAGCCACACTGAAACAAATATGGACATTTATTTTGAAACACTGTCTTAATTTACTTTAATGTCAATGGTCAAAGAAGCATAACGTCTGCATGTACAGAATAGCCAGTCAAATCTGCTGCAAATCTAATTCAGAATTTTTTCTGTGCCTTGCCCAGCTCTTGTAATGTTTCCACTACTACCAATGACCTAACCCAGTAGTGACCATGGATACTACAGTTTGCCCTGCACCAGTAAAACACAGTCCATCACTATAAACTTCACTGCAGTATTGCAAACTGCCTAGTTTAGCTTGCAGTAAATATCCTGTATATCCTTTGAATAATGTAAAATTATTTGCATTTGTGTCAGACAAGTGGAGATCTTGTCAACATGTGCAGCAAAATGTTGGAGATTTTCTAGCAATCTGTTGTGGTGATCCTGTGTACTTCACTGTGGTCTGCGAGGGGAGCAGCATCGGAGCTGATGACAACAACAGGCTGAAAAAAAACCAGAAGGCTGACTCAGATTGGCTGCAAAATGAACAATTTTCAAGCTGTAGTAGAGAGGAGGTCACTGAACAAACTATTATGCATCATGTATTATCCTGACCACACTCTGCACCATCCTCCTTGACAGACAGTGGAGCAATTTCTAGTACAGAGTGATTCAGCACCATTGCCACAAGGAAAGATTCAGGAAATCATTCATACCACAAGCAATAACGAGAATTTCCCAAATAACCTCGCCAACACACCACGCACAGATCATGACAGATTCAAAAAAATCTAACATGAATTAGGATGTTAGTTGCTCCATTTATGCTTGCTTCTCTCTACTAGAGCTAGCTAGATTCTGAAGTGCCATGTCCACAGCTCTATTAACATCTGCAACATGAATGGGTGACAGGGAAGAGAAGGGATAAAGGCTGTGTGCATGTAGGTGGTATCAGCTGGAAGGACCACCAGGCCGCAGCTCATGAACAAGTTTGACAGTATTTTGTGTTAAACTGCCTCTCAGGTTTAACTGCTGAATGTTGAATGTACCAGAAAGCTGTTTCTGATGGTTTCAGTCCACTTCAACCCGTGCTTACTGTAAGAGTAGGTTTTGATACAGATTACTCAGGTGTGCCCTGTAGCGTGGTTTGTGCATTCGCCTTAAGATAAGATAAGATAAGATAAGATAAGATAAGATATTACTTTATTGATCCCCAATGGGGAAATTCAAGCGTTGCAGCAGCAACAATACAGAAATCAAAAAGGTCAGAGCCGAATAAAATAGTAATAGCACTGTATCATGCTGAATTTTG
>VUQH01054687.1:21260-33033 GCA_015106775.1 Etroplus canarensis | reverse complement strand
CTTCGGTATTAAACATTTCTGACAGACATTGTATAACATCTTTGCACATTCCCACAAGCAATGAAACAAAGTTCCTTTCTCAGTCAAACATTTGGTGCACACATCTGGAATATTAGCAGACATACAATGGAGCTTGAAAGGTGTTATATACATTCTCATCAACCACTTATATTGAAGTAATTGAAATCTTGTGTTTATTGTTTGTTTTTGTGCTTTTAAGCGAGCATCCCTCAATCCAACTCATCAGTATTTTCCTGTATATCCAGTCTCCAGGCATCCAATTTATCTAATGTTGATTCTGTACTATGTGCTACTAACATATTGTAGTATTTAGATAGCTGGCCCTTCCCTTCTAAGTTAGCAAGTGTCATTTCCTCTAATTTAGATAAAGATGGTATACACATTATCTGTTTGTGTTTTGAGGAAATGTAGCTTCTTAACTGCAAATATTTGAAGAAGTGAGAAATCTAGAGAAATTTGCTGCCACAAACAGAATCATCGCATGCTTTTTAATTCAATTCCTGTGCAACATTCACACGTCATTAAGATACAGTATAAGCTTAATTGTAAAAGCCCAAGAACTGATGCTTGTGGAATACCCATTTTACTTTCATGACACTCAGATTTAGACTTCCAATGGTTATTTTTTGACTCCTTTTCACAATACAGGAATTAAAGTTATTTCCTGACAAAAGAAAATACATTTAGTTAATTTACACAGAGATAGCATAAATATCTGCATCAAAAGCTTTAAAATCTAAAACTGCACAGAGTACACTTCTCCATCAAAAAAACTCTTAATTTCTAAAATATTTTACCAAATACAAAAGTTAAAAACAAGCCAAAAAAAAGTAATTTTCATTTAGTTCAACTTTGTATACGGTCATGTGAATTTCTTTGAGAGCAAAGAGAGAGCAGAAGTTCTACTTCTTCTAATAAGTTGCTTGCTCAGTTAGACCAGAGACAGCCATCACCCTCGGTGTCAGGCTGCCTTAATGGAGTCTTAACGTGTCCAGCAGTGAACAAAGAGGACCAGAGACTCTTATCCTCTTTGCACTGTTGCCTTACAGGTCCTCTTCTGTCTGTCTGTCTCACTGACTGAGGTGTCCTCTGACTTGCCTGAGTTAATTTTCTACAACAGGCCAGGCCTAAGGCAGCTGTGTCAGCATTTTATAACCACGGGAAGGGCTGCAGATTTTAGTGCGTCTAGTCTATAAGCATGCATGTTCTCTGACAATCCTGTCACAAAACTAGAAGACAGAGATGCTCCTCTGCTACTATTACAAAAGCCTGTATGATCAGCTGCCTCACTGGAATTGCTTTCAGACCACTGATAAGCCAAGAAACCGTGGGTAAGACATTTTTGCGTAGCTGGGATAATACAGAGATACAGGAATTCACTTGAATGTGGCAGCTGGAAAATAATAGAGAATTTCTGGGAATTTATACAACTAAATGAGTATGTTTGCACTTACTTTGGGTCATTTTTCATTACTATCTGTACAGTAAAATACTTCTGTTCCTGGAAAGACTAAGGCTTAATCCTCATGCTAGTCATCATCACCAGGCAGGTGCACTGTACCGTACTGTAGCAAGCAACATATTTTTCTTTTTCTGTTTTTGGATGCGTTGTTTGTCTTTGAACGTTCCTTCCCTAGTGTCCTCCCGCTGCTTTCTGCATGTTTAATGTATCAGTCATTCAGGTGGGGAGTGACTGCTATGGCATTGTCTTTTAGAAGTGAAGAACTCTCTGTTTTCCAACTGCTGCACCAGGTGTAACTGAAATTGACACGTCTTTCGATACATGGCGGAAATATGTTATTGGAAGAGACATCTTTTATTCTCCAGAACTTTACATCACACACAATCTTGGCCGAGTACTCTGATCTGTATCCCTCTGTGGATAAAGGGGAGGAGAGGGCTGCACATGTATGTGTGTGTGAGTAAGTGCATTAAATAAATAAGTCCAAAGGCAAATCGATTAACACAGAAGAGAAGTTTACTGGGAAAACTTTGCAAGAAAAAAAGAAGTTTTGAGGAGAAACCACAACAGAAACACTATTACATGTAGTACTGTGACTGCATGTACTAATGCAGCACGCAACCAATATTCTGAGTTAAATGGTGAATGGTCTGCAATTATACAGCACCTTTAACTAGGTTCCACAAAGCACTTAGCAATGGATTTCTCAATTACCCAGTCACACACACTCATATCAGTGTGAGAGTTAAAGGGGGCAACTTGGGGTTTTGTCTCTTCAAAAGTGCACAAGGGCATTTTCTAATGCTGAAGGGCCGAAATCGCACTGCTAACCCTGAGTTTTGTTGACAGCCAGTCTTGACCACCTGAGCAATAACTGTTCTTCAAATTTTATAAAGTGAAAAACAGTTTTTTTGTATGGTTCAAAATTCTCTTAGGATTTTGAGAAAGACTAGTTGAAAATTTAAAAACAGAAAACAGAATGGAGAGGACAACAGATCCAGGGAAAATGCAACTTAAGCTCAAAAGGTATCAGAGAATCCATCAGTAAGAAATACCATTGCTAGAAAACCTGTTACTCCACTAATATCTATACAATAAATTGAAGTCAAGAAATATATTCTAAGTCAGTCCATCACAGCAGAATCTGCTCTTGTTTCATAAAAACACAGACACTGATGTGCAGAAGCCCTGCAGCTATCCTTATTGTCTGAGCATCAACAGTGCCCTGGGCTCTGGCCTGAGCCCTGGCTAACACCTGGACTGAGGCCTAAACTACTGTGGGGCAGGTAAGCAAAGCAGGCAGAAAATGAGAGGACACTGATCCTGGAACTACTTGGATCCAAACACAGAGGGTTTCACCCCAGGATGTTTGAACATAGTGTCATTCAGTAAGCTCACACTGGCTTCTATTACAAGCACATCTCTGCTGGAAAACATCAGAACCCTTCCGGTTGTGTTCTGGCCCTGATCATCTTGCTTAGATGTGTTCTTTCTGGCCTGGTGAGTGCGAATTTATCTTGGATTGGCATGATACATGTGAACGCAGGCTGGGATGTTTGAACTTGAGCTTGGCTTTGTCCAAGGCCTCAGCTCACTGTCTAACATACGCAGACACACACACACATACACAAAATATCACACTTCTGGTCTCTCTCACTCCCTCGTGGCCCTTCATCTCTTTGTTGGAGTATGCATAACCGTTGAGGGAGTGCCAAACTGGGCTGAGCTTGAGATGCTGATACAGGAGAAACCTGTGCTATCTCTTTAATGAGTACACACATGCATGCACACACACACACACACACGCGCACCCACACACACACACACACTTTCCACTGCTTGGCTATTAGGCACCAAGAACAGGAGGAAAACTATTTGAAAGTGAATTTTAGATTTCCGGTGGTGGAGCTCTGCCTGGGAGTGGCAGCTGAGCAGAGGCGCAAGCAGTGCACACACACACACACACACACACACACACACACACCTCACTGTTTCAGCTCCAGTTGCTCTCGCACACAGCATGGATGATCAAAAGAGGCCAACGGCTGCCGACCATTATGCCAATGACACTTTGAGTAAGAGTCCAGAGAGTGCAGCGACATGACAGCCATTAGGGATTGAAAGTGGGACTTTAAAGGAGGACTGAAGGATAACTGTCAGTACAGAATCAAAGGCAGAAAGTGAAATCTTCATAATGTATTACACTGGAAAATTTCTGCTCTAGCTGTCTCTCTAAGCCACTTGCTCAAAAGTATCCCATACAAAGCTACACCAATCAACTCCCCAAAAAACATTAAACAGCCAGGAACAAAGGGCTGATGAGGGGAGTTCAGAGACTGGCACTCTGTAAATGAAAGTGAACAGTGGTGTGGGCCATTGTACGGGTGGTAGACAGATAGATCATTAAGGACTGGACTGGGTTGCACTCAGAGCAGAGATCTACTAGCAAGCAACTCTAGCATTGCACCTCTGTTTCCACCTGCTTAGATCCAGCTGACAAATGTGACTGAACCAGTATGGCAGCACAATTAAAGCTAATGGCTCACACTCTGTGACAGTCAAAGAGGACTCAAACTTTTTTCAAAAGCACCAACAGAAGCCTTGTCACGATGCGTTTAAAATATGGTATAAACTACAAAATATGATACAATACTCTAAAATCAATAAACTGAAACCAGATAAATTCAGTGTCATCCAACTTTGATTTGTCCACTCACTGTAAAAACTGACAAAACAGGGACAGTTTTAAGTGTGTTGCTTTAGTGTTTTTTTATTGCTGAAATCAAGGTCTGCTGCTGGCACTGACCAAACACTCTGCTGCTCTCTCAGCTTGGCAGAAAACTGCCTCTAATGTGTCTCTCTGTCGCATAATCAGGGATTTCACACTCTAAATCTTTGATCTGGGAGAACCCTCTCTGATGGGAGAACCCTCCAACTGCTAGAACACACACACAGTACACACACCCTTCTTGGATCTCTGATCTCCCTCCAATTAATGATGTCAAATGAGTGTGTTTACAGGCTCATTAGATTACTGCTGCAGAAGAAGAGCACCACCCTGCATCATCTAACACACACACACACGCATCTACACCCAGAGCAAGACTCCCTCTGTCTTGACACAGTCCTTGGAGGGAAGCCTGATGGCAAAGCACCAAAGTACTATTGCCACCACAATCATAGCTGTGGTTCTGTGTGGTAACTAAGCCATGATGGCACAAGTCCATACAGACACACTTGCAACTCACATACTAGATGTCCTACCCAGCTGGACTTCTTTGTGGGTTGTTCAGGGCCAGTTAGGCCGCAGCCAAGCAAATTCCGTGAAGAGCTCCAAGAGCTCAGAAACAAAGGTTTATTCCAAGGCCAAGGGACAGTTTGACAGGTGTGTACAACTTCCTGGCATTCCAAAACAAAGAGAAGAAGGTGGATTTATAGTAAGATAGTTGATAAAAGAATCAGAAAATTTAAAAAAGGCAGCAATGCTGATCTATTCCAGACAATTCTCCATGTTTCATTTATTAGCCAATCAGTTTTCCCTTCACAACTACTTGTTACCATGCAAAACAGCATGCGGCCCTTAAAAAGACCTCATGTGCAGACCTGTGGACACCATGCAGGCTGGGTTCAGTACATCACCACTGCCCCCTACTGGGTTGGAGGTCGGCCTCAACCCCCAACTGAGAGCGCCACAGGTCCACACTCTCACCTTAGCACTCACCAAGGAGCTCACTCAGGCCCTTGCTTTTGAACCAGAGGTAATTATGACACTAATGAGAAGAGTGTGAATCAGAGGGTTACATGCAGACAGGAAGATGATTCTGACACGCGGCTTCAATTACAGAACAGTCTGTCCATGTACAGCCCGAAGACGAAAGGGTTTGAGTGGAGATAAGAGGATGAAACAGAAAAGAGAGAAAGGGGCATATACAGCCTTCCAAATCCATATTTAAAATCTGTATCTGAGTTTCACAGCATCTAGCAGGCCAGTAGTGACATAATCACCCCCTTAATTTGGCAGTGATAATTGTTAAGGCATAATTCAAGTGCAACATTTACCATTACCATTAAAACACAAGGAACTGCATCAAATGCACAAAGAGGAAAACACAAGGCTCTATTTATTTATTTATTTGTTTTTAAATCCAGGTTGATTTTAAGATTTAGGTACTTTTTACGGTAGTGTAAGGTGCTGTCCCTGATGACTGGCCCAAGGGAACCTATGTGAAGAAACAGGCCAAATCTATAGTAATTCCTTACGTTGCAGCCTAATCTAATATCAAAGGGTAAAAGAGAATGTCACTGTATTCATTTATGAAAATGGACAGCAACACACCCTTTTTAATTATTCTGAACCAAACGTATTTCTATTCAAAGTATGTTTTTGTACCCCTCATCACATGTTTGCCAGACTCCTTTGATAAGAGGTTTCACACAGGTAAGGTTATAATAAAGGCTTTGAAAAAAATGATAATCTTTGTATTTTAACCTAAACCCAAGCAAGCAGCTTTATAAATTAAACGCAAGTGAAAACTAAAATAAACAGCCAATGAAAACACAATGCCAAAGTAAACGTAATAATAAAGAAATAGTTAAAAAAAAAAACATTATTTCCATGTGGAATTCCATGCACAGTGAAGGGCAGTAAGTACAAAGTGTATGACAAGGGACTCATACTACATTATACCTCCTAAAGCTACAGTTATGGCTGATGCTGGAAACCTCTGATATCAACACATCGTAATTATTCCTGCTAAACTTAAGATGTGCCTGTCTCTTGCTTGACTTGCAGCAGTCTTCAGAGGCGAGTATGAACTGCCTGTCATGCAGATTCTGCTCAAATTGGAGCTCAGTCATTTGTATTCGTGAACATAATACAATTTTGTGACATTTTTTTAGAATCTGCTTTGCAGTAATTTTGTTTAATATGAACTCATCTGGGTTTTTGTAAATAAAAATCAGTGTCTGCCTTATGTCACAGCCTTGTGAGCCACTTGTAAAATAATGTGGGTTCATTTTGGATATGAATACTTTGGACACATTCAGCTAAAAGCTGTGTGTGTCTGGTAGTTTTCTCCTTGGGGAATTTGGCTAAAGAAAGCATTTCCTGACAGCCTATGTGACATGGTGACCTCAGCTGGAGTGACATAACCTGTGGCGGAGAGTGCTGGCTCAGCAAACACTGCTCTTAACAGTCACTCGAGCATCACAATACTCACACGCCTCGAGGAAAGCACACAAACACACAACACCACACACACATATACACACACTTACATGAACATACACCCACACACACACAGTGAAGTGACAATGACAGTGACAAATACCTTTTTCAGATATCACACCCAGCCAGTCTACAGTTACACACTATAACAGAACTATATGAACAGGTGGAGTGAGACACAAACACACACACACACACTCAACAGCCAGGGCTGGCACATTACTATTCTATTGAGGTTTAGCAGCACTACCTTCTCCTCCCACTGGGAATTCAATAAGCAGGAAAATCACTGTATTTTTCACATACACTACACGCACACATATCCATAATTTTCCTGCTGCCTTCAGTCTTCTAGGCTTCTCCCCCAAATTTTCCCCATCTTGTTTAGAAAAAATACTGCTCTTCACAGGCTTGCTCATATTAGAACTATTACAGCTGAGGGTCCTTTTTTTTGGCCTGTATGTTTTAGCCCAGGCATCTTTTTTCTATCCTCTGGTCCTCTCTTATCTCGTTACACACTCTTCAGGCTTTGTGGTTAAATTATGTATTAAGGTCAATGTCAAAACACGGAAGATGTGTAATCTGCAGGGAGTTTCCTTTTATTCATTATTACAGTGAAGGCTGAGCACAACTGTCAGCCAGCCACGGTTGTGCTCAGCATGGAAGCTTATGTGCTCAGCGGGACCCTACCAAGCCTCTCTCCCTCATACTCCTCTCCTCTCCTCCAGCTCTCCCTTGGCTTCCCCCGTCGTACCACTTCCTCCTTCTCCTCTCCTCCTCCTGGGCAGACTCCTGATAGATTTACTCAGCTAACCTTCACACTTTGGGATCTCCCTCTTCTGCAGTGCCAGTCTGAGAGCTGTCAAGTGCACCTATATGCCAGTCTAAAGCAGAAAAATGTATATGCTGAAGACCAAGGGGAGAGAGGAAGAAATGGAGGGGGTACTAGGGAAGAGGAAGGTGTCATGCCATTCGCTTGTAGTTTAGGGAATTCTTCTAATCTGAAATCATGTCAGGATATTGCGAGGCTATGTGCGGCACTCTCTCTCCCACACCCATGTGTACACATGCTTGTACATGAGTGAACTAACAGAAGAAAAAGAACAAGACAGAAAGAAACAGAGCAAGAAGCAGAGTGAGAGGTTGTCAGTGTCTTATGCTCTTTGTTTATATTCAAGGGAAGCTGACATTATTATGTGTTGACAGGATAAGCTATCATCTCCTTGGATTTCTACTGCCCTCCACAGAGACTTGGATCTGGGGGTTCGCACCTTTCCTCTCCCCTGTCTCAGAGCAGCTCAACACTTGACCTGCTGTTTTCTCAATTGCTGTCAGTCAATGTCAAAGCCTCTTTTTCTGTGTCAGATATGTACAGACAGCTGTGGCACAGCCAGCTTTGAGAATCCTGGATGCTTTTACTCTTGCCATGCTTGTTTGTAGATCTCTTCCTTTTAATGGCTCACAGGGCCAGGAAACAGTTTGATGAATCTGGTCCAGCTTTGTTGCAGCCAGTGTAATTATCTTTCGATTAGATTAATTCAGTTAGGCCTCAGTCGCATTTACAATACTAACAGCATTCCTGGGAGGCGACTGCTCTGTCATGTTAACTGTAACACAATTATGTCTGTAAATGATAATAACTTCTATTATCGACCATTTGACATGCAAATACCCGTAAATAAACATATGCAGCCAAGACAGACATAATAGAATGAAAGATATATGCATACTTCAATTAAAAGATGGAGAGTGGAGCTGAAGGAAGGGCAAAAGAATAGAACTTGAAAAAAATCTTCAAAGAGGAGTATGAGAAAGCACACAAGGCAAACAAAGCAGGCAGTCAAGGTTAGCTCACATTTTTACCACAGATGGAGTGAGTGATGGAGAAAGGTTAAGATACTCAGCACTACTCAGGCAGAGAAGCAAAGAGGCCAAGGTTGGCTTTCTTTTAAAAAAATAAAATGCACACTCTCTCTCCTCCTGCAGCTTCTCTCCTGGTGGTTGCATCTTCTCTCTCTCAAGCTCACGTGTTGTGCTTAGGAAAATGCCTCCTGACTGGTGGGCCTAATTACTGGCTCCTCACTGACCCGTGCAGGGCCGAGGCCTCGTCAGAACACTGATTCAACATGAGCCCTGCACCGGCCAGCACCTCACACTAATGAATACTAATGAATAATTATCACTTGCTGGCTGGCACGGCGGCCCACTGCAGGGACACATGTTAACACACCCGCTTGTAGAGCTGCAGGAGAATCGTAGAGGCCCTTACCCAGAGAGCAGGCACCTCCACTGGTGCGCAAGGCTATGCAGAAATATGCAGGTCTCCCTGAAGAGAGGCAGGAAAAGCATACAACCCCTCAAGGTTAAACAAAAGTAACACTGAGAGGAAGGGTGTGCACTGACCCCTGTGAGGACTGTTTTGATTGTCATGACCTGTGTTTGGCTTAATGTATATCGGCAAGACCTGTGGCAGTGGATACAGATTAACTGGTTTGGTGGTTTATGATAAAACTTGTCAAACCAAGTGGAGCATCAGTGATCATAGCAATGTAAACTTCTATTTGCTTGCTCCCACTGTTTACTGTGGGAAATCTATACTTCAATATGATTGTGAAGAATTGCTGTTTGTATTTCAGCCAGGGGCCAAGTGATTAAAAAAAGGCTGGCAACCTATGACCTCAAGTCCAACAACCAAATTGGTTTGGGCACATATTACATGGGCACAAATACTTAGAGCAGTGAGTCTTCAGGTTAGATTCTCAATGCATGTCATTTCCCTATTCTGTTTCCCCATATTTCCTCTGTTATCATCACTGTCTATGTAATAAAGGCACAAATGTCCTAAAAAAGCAATAAAAAATAAAACTTAACAGGAGTGTAGGACCAGTCCAGTAACTGCTAAATGTGGATAAACTTTTCAGTAACTATTGGTATAAAAAATCTAATTGAAAGCAGAATATTCACTTCAACAGATCAGTATATAAAATTGTTTACATGTGTGTACATTTTGTAATTATTTCCTTACGTGGTATTGGAAAAGTGCAACAATGCTGAGCAGTGGTGCAAAGTAATTACTAACCAAACTTAATTTTGAAATACTTTACTCGTACATGTACTTTTCATGCTACACCACTGCCAGAAAATATTATATTATTTTTCAAAAAGAGAGAAACAACACTGATTCAACTTTCCATTAGATCTTCTTTTTATCCTATCATAAAATATGTAATATTCTAATAAGGAGCCGTTTTGCATCGTGAATGGGCCTACTTCTACTTAAAGTGTATTTCAATGCATTACTTTAGTTTTGATCGAACCATTTTAAAAGCTGATCTTTTACTTATGACAAAGTAGTTTAAAACACACTTTGTTGCTACTTTTAAGAATCTGTGTGCTTCTTCCAAAACTAGTGTTTTATGTTGACTTGGGATGCACCTGAACTGATTTGGACAGATATCAAAAATGGTGTTTATAAAAGTTTTATATAAGTTTGTCCGATAGCAGCTTCTGATAAGAACTTTTCCTGCTTGTTTATCTAGTTTGCGTGGTTATTTCCTGTTTTGTGCCTGGGAAAAAAAGAAATTCTCATTGGTCTTTCAGCTATTCACACTAATTTTGAACATTTAGTCAGTGGACAAATTATGTAAACCAACAGATCAGCATCAGCCAAAGCCATCAGTAAATGTTATAGTGTCTTGTTTCCTGATAGTACCGATGTTCAGCCAGTATATTGGTGTATTCCTAGTATTTTTTCACAAATAATAAACTGTATATATCCCACATTGACTGTGCTATTTCATCATTGTAGCAGATAAGGAGACTTGTGTACTTCTCAAATAGTTCCTAATGTGTTTAAGTAAGTAATGTGAAAGCAGGACATTAAAAAGATACTTGGTATTATTGATACTTTTATCAACCTTTTATCATTCTGTGTTCATATAACTTTGCATTAAATTAAAACATCAACAAATTAATTTACAGAGTAAAGGAAAAATTAGTCATGTCAGCCCAAAATATTCTCCATCATTAACTTCTGTAAATAGAAAGCAGCAGTGAGTTTACCTGCTATTACATTCATGATGTTAGTTCTTTGTCACAGCACTGACATTTGTATGCTGTACATTTTTAGGTTAAATTATACCCAACTACCTAATACTGAGTGTGTGTATGTGGGTGCAGGAGTGTGCACAACACACTGGTTTTCCCCCTTGTGAGGAAATGTAAAACTTCTTGGTGTGTTATTTTTCTCCCCACCGTTTGTTCTTTTGATCTGTGTGTACATTATCTCCAGCTCTTTGAATTTCAATTTCACTGTCATGTAAGCTCTTTTCATCACAGTCGACGGTTGCAGCTCTAATAATATTCAACTTTTAGGTCACAGTGGAATGCTAATTAGATTGCTATTTTAATTAATATGTCCCTGCAGGTTTCCATATCAAATCAGTTTTAACACTATATTGTGCACTTTGAGCCAATAAATTACAATAAATCCCAAAATAAAACCACTTCAAAAAAAATGAGATTTTAAGGTGTACAGGAGCAGCACTCGTTTGAACTGTGTTTACATAAATTGCTTATTGTTGCTTAATAAACTGCATAATATTAACCACATTGGGGTTCATTTGAAACTGTTGCAATAAGCCATAGTAGATGTGTCCATTTTCCACTAATAAATCCATACATGAACCTAAGATAAAAGCCTCAACTTAGCTGGTTATTTTCAAGGGCAGTATAGTGTTAAATGTGCTTTAAAGGGAGTGAGATAAGTGCAAGCAATAGAATAGTGCAGATTATGTGTGCGTGTGCACGCGTGCATGCAAGCGTATGCTGGTGGTGGCATTTAAGGGCTTAAAAGTGCTTCACTTTCCATCAGAGTGTCATTTGTCTGTCAGCATTTCTGTGTAGAAGCACGCGCATGTATATGTATCTACTTGAATGTGTGTGTGTGTGTGTGTGTGTGTGTGTGTGTGTATGTGTATGTATGTGTATGTGTAAAACAGAAATAAGGAAATCCATAAAAGGTCCAATTCAATAATTTTGAAATAAACTATAGTAAGTTACCT
>VUQH01054687.1:0-21240 GCA_015106775.1 Etroplus canarensis | reverse complement strand
TCTACTTGAATGTGTGTGTGTGTGTGTGTGTGTGTGTGTGTGTGTGTGTGTGTGTGTGTATAGGTGTGTGTGTCACCTTGGATTCTGGATTCTCAAATGGTTGTTCTGTCCTGCAGCTCAGGGTGTCCCATTCATCATGTTGAGAGGAAACGGAAAGGCCTGGGATATGAGCACCGCTTTATTCCTCTCATAATCAAAGGTCATATTGGAGTCCAGTGTTCAAATTGCTTTACCTCACTGCAAAGAAGGCCCTCACACACCACACACACACACAAATTAGTTGTCATGCCAAAATTATACCATGCCAAATGTGTTGTGTATTTTCCAAAACAATCTGCTATGACACTTGCACACTGACCTCTAAGCATAATTTCATCTTTAATTTTCTAAGTGGATCATTCTAACTTTATTGTCGTAACTCTGAACTGTTAAGATTACACAATAATGAGTACTTCAGTTCAGCTTTTGAATTCAAATTCTTTCTGGATCACATGCTTGCTGCGCAGCCTCTTTAAGAACAGGAGACCCAGTGCTTTTGCACACTAACCAAAATTTATATTCATGGATGAGGAGGGTGGGGGCTATTTGGATGTTTATTATACTTTAAAATGAAGTAATCCGCATTTCGCTGCCTGCGAGGTAATTAATGTGGGGAAATCTTGAATTAAAGATGTAAATCCTGACACTTTGGCAGGGGGGCCGGTAAGGGACAGTGGTCTCCAAGGTCTAGATTATTCTTAGCGTATACCAATTAACACCATGTATCTTCTTTTATGTTCACTTCAATTAAGAGCCTTTACAATTTTTAAGTTCTTTTCTTCTCCGTAGTTAGAGAATGTCAGAGAGACTGATCAAAGGCATTAGCTGCCGTCCGCGCACCATAGGTAATGCTGTTTTGCATAAAGAAATCTGCATATTGCTAAGAAGGTTTTCATTTCTTTTTGCATGAATTACAGAGCCAGGGATGCTGTAGTAGATGGAGATGGAGATGGAGAGGTATGATTGTACACCTTCACACAAACACAGCACAGAAAGCCTTCAACACTGAATTACCAAACTTTGTCAAATCTTGAAGGATCAGCAAGATGAAACAGGTCAACACTAGTTGAATGCATCAGGCTTTTTGTTGGTTTGTTTGTTTCCTGTTGTTCCACCTTAGCTAAAAGGGAGATTTAATGTTATGCAGGACTTCTGTTAAAAGCTGTCGCTCACTATTAAGAGTGTTAATAACATACGTGCAGAGTAATGTTAGTACCCTATAATTCCAGCTCCTGAGGTTATCACACCCTGATTTATGTTAGTGATTTTGGTTCAATTGTCTTACAGGGGTCTGCCTGCTTTCTAGATGACCATCTATAAAGAGGTCTGCAAATCAGGCTGTGTCTAATAGCCTTTTGCTCCATTCGGGATGCTTTTTTTCCTGCTCTCTTTCCCCCTTTCTTTGCATTACCTAGTTTTTACCCTCAAGACCAGTGTCCAATGACTAATAATACATTATGTAATATATCTAGCACTTTGAGACTTATTTAGAATCTAATTTTGTTCAAATAGGCGGAATGTAATTTATGTGCTTGTAGCTCCATTCCTATGTCAGTATGTGCATGTGCACTTGTTCACCTGTGCACAGCTAGTGCTGAAACTCTGCAAACAGATGCAGGAAAAACAAACAACCTGTTCAGCTGTGATAATCACTGCTACTTAATTCCATTACACTGTCAGCTACAAATAAATCAATGAGCAAATGAACTGACCAGCTATGAGGAATAGCTATCTAGTGCATGTCTGTGTTATTCTATTGATGTTCCACCAACGGCTGTCCTGGAGATATTGAATGCTCTTTAAGTGAAGTGCTGACATCATAATAAAAGGCCACCACGAACTGGCCGGCTGTGCGGTTTGGGAGCTTCAGGCTAAAGAGACGGACCGCCTCTGAAGAAGGAAGAAAGGCAATCTTCAAAGTCAATACAACCAAGTGCTCTATGTGGTCGCATTTACTGCACATAATGAAAGTACAAATAGCCTCTTATACAAAGCACACACAGCACAAACACAAATGGCACTGCATTCAGAATAATTACACAACAACTGTAATGATAAATAGCGTGTTCACTGGTTTCTTTTGACAGTAATATTACCTTTGACTTGTTTTGAAATCTGTCAGCTTAGTTAAAGTCTCTCCTAAATCACAAAAAAATCTAGATGTGTGAAATATATATTAGAATTGACATTGCATAGAGTTTATTTTTAAATATATTCAAATGCACTTTCACCTCCATGTGAGTGCATCTGCACCTGAATTTTCTGATGACAGTGTATTTAATCCATTGTTCGTGACTTCATAAAAATGAAGGGTTGGCAAATTCAAACATCAAAACATTAAGTCGGGCGCTATGTCTGTGCAGCTGTGTGTTTTCATAACCTGAGTGTCTCAAAGCATTATTAACAAAAATCTTTTGCTCAGCCTTGCATTTAAGGCCAATAAAAAGCATCATGAAGAGGATGCACTGGTGCTGACACAGAGCATACACAGCACAGACAGCCATCTAGTGTTGGAAATGAGCAGATGCATGAATCCATAAGAGGAAAGGCACTTTACTGTAGCCTATACACTGTGTTTACACCTCTATTTAGTTTTAAGGGCTACAAATGATGGAAATTTTAGTTGGAGCTGACAAAAGAAAACATATTTCAATGAACTAACAAAGGCTGGATTAAGCGCCGAGTTATGTGTTGTGTGTCGTCATTACACCCACAAAGTGGGAGAAAAACTCTCACGCGCTTTTGTACTCTGGAACCAGGAACAGGAGCTACGCTAATGGTCACAACTCATCTTTTCAACCCACACAGAGCACAGCGCACCCTGGTTTAGCCTAATAGCTAGCCTACTGTGAGAGCTTAACCTCTCCCAAGGATGGAACTGAAATAACAAGACATCAGCTCCTGGAGACTGTGTCCACCTCTTTCACAAGAAACCTTTCTTTACTGTTACCTTTTTCCTCTGTTTGGATTACAGCAGCACAAAATGGGATTTTGTTAATGTATGCAACCCAAATAAACAAAGATTATAAACAAATGTGTGCTATTGTGTGCATATTGGGAGCATGAATATGGATTTGCTGAGCTTTCAAACAAAGACACAAAGGGAGGCCCAACCTGTTGTCAGCTCAGCCCCTTTTTCCCCCTGCTGTGAAATCCCTGCTCCCTTAATAATCGCACATCATTATGACAATAGATGTTAGGCAAAACACATAAGCCACACAAGGAGACAGAAGCAGACAAACGCACATAAATACTGTACTACTGCATGCATATCATCACAGATTCTTTCACCTTTATTCAAGAAGATGATCTATTTTTCTTTAAGATATGTTACGTTTATCCCCTTACTCCTCCTGCTGTTGTAAAGGTCTTGGCCCCTGTAGCCATATACATGTAGGCCTGTTCCCACAGACTTATCATCTAATTGCTTTTCATTGATCCTGTCCGATCAGGTGCCTAATGTTCATCCTTTTTCCAGTGCTGTCTCCTGAGCACTTCTGCCAGTCCTAATCTGAGAAGTGTGCGTCCTTTTCAGTGATTATAAAACACCCAGACACAAAAAGCAATGAGACAGCAGAGGATTGTTTTCATACTGTCGGACCAAAAACCTCTTTAAAGGGCTTGTATGTTTATGTGCTCACAACGTGACTGCTTCTACGAAACAGGATATCTCCTGGCCCTTTGTCAGTTCCCATGCACAGCAGATGAGGACATTTGTGTTCATTTTGTTGCTTTAATTATTTTCGATGCATTATGGACAGGCAGCAAAACAGAGAAGCTTCATTACCTAAAGACAGGCAGAGTGTCTGTGTGCCTTGGACAATAGAGAGTTCAATAACAAGTCTGTTTATTTTGGAAGACAGATAAAGATGTTCTTTCTATAAGGTGAACCAGATCGTGGATTGAGGACAAAAACTCCTAGCTCTTCCTAAAGATTAAATGATGTCAGCTTCAGAAGTGAAGGCCAATGTGTGTTGGCAGACACTAAGCTGGACTTCTGAGGGATATTATAGTGTGTATGAGTATGAATGGACAGCACTGAACACTGAATACATTTTTTCTACTTTTTTATAATAATCTTAACCTGGACTGCAGCCACAAGACAGCTAAAACACACATGAACAAAATTCATTTGTCTTAGAGGAGGTATATCACAGCTTTGGTTTAATATGCAGGCCAGTTCTTGGGGAGTTTCAAGTCAGACACAACCAGTGAGGCAGACAGAAGACACCATCTTTGGTGAACATTAAGAGAACACTTTTCTTCCCCATAACTTCTCAGTTATTGCTTTTTCTGATGGAGGCATTGAGTAAGACTAAACTGTCTTGTGACGCTCATTAAAAATATTAACTTTAAAGGTGGAGGGTCCCCCCCCCTCCCTCTAAAATGTAGGTTTGGGTTACTTTGAAAGTAATGGCCTAATTACATCAACTTAATGTATTGTTATACTCACACATCTGAAAAGACCTAGAATGCTAACCTTGACTGCTTAGAAAAAAACCTGCTGCTAATACTTTCCATTGTTCCAAGAGTAACTGCATTTGAGATTTCATACACTTAGCTCATATTTTGTTCATATTATCTATCTTCTTGATCATTTTTATGATTGTAAAGAGTCAGAACAAGACATTTCAGTGTGATTTGCCATTTTAAAAAAGTCAGCCAAGAGTTTTACTCTACTGCATGGCCAAAAAACAGATTCCCTACATTCTAGTTTACCATAATGCAAGATCCATGATACTCTGATCTATTTACCTCACTTCATGTGTATCCTAACTCTTCCATATATATGGTATAAGGAGGCAATAATCTCTTCTGTTACAGACTCCCTTCGAGCTTTCCCTGCCTTCTCCCGTGCATTATTCAGTCTTTTCCTGAAGTAACAGCCGCCCTCTACACGCAGACAAGTCGACCACTAACACGCCACACTAATGTGATGTAAAAATGAATGATGAAATTCAAGCAGGCCAAATGAAAGAGAAACCTATGTGTGTTTGTGTGCATGCTTGTGTGTGTGTGTGTGTGTGTGTGTGTGTGTGTGTGTGTGTGTGTGTGTGTGTGTTCAAAGGTGAGGCCTTGGGTGATGGAGAATAGGATTCTCTTACCTCCTATAAGTACAGAGAAGGATAAAAGCAAGATGTAATGACCTTGGTATAATGAAGGCCTTGCTGATTTTCATGATTTACTTGCTTTCATGCCACGAATCTGCTGTTCCATAGGAGGGGCAAGAAGGGAAAAGACGGAGCTTTGTCTGGCTAAACATTAGCGACCAACAACATTAGCCCAGGATCGAACACAAACTCTCGTTCCCATGTTCAAGTCATTATGTTAACGATCACTATCTCAAAACAAATTAATAGATGAAACACATTTTTCTTAATGGGCTGGCGTTTTATTTTTTGTTTTTTCTAGGTGACCAATTTACTTGCAATTTTCTTAATTTGTGAAGTTATTTAGAAAGTGATGTAATGTTTGCTTCGTTTTATCTTGAAAGCAAAGGCAGCATGTTGTCTAGGGCTGCTCAGTGCAGCTAATATGGCACAACGAAATGAAAGGCTTCAAAAGAGCTTTTCCACTTGGAGCTGATGTAGTGCTGTGGCCGACCTCCAAATATGATTAGACTGCAGTAAATACAACAATAGCAAACAATAAACAACTGGTAATTGGTGTGATCCTCTGTTCCAACAAAATCTTCCTTGATTTGCTATGAATTATGAGCATTAATGTGTCTGCTCACCATGCCCCTCTGAGGATATCAAAAAGCTCCCGCTCCGTCTTGATGGGCCTGTCTCATTAAAGGAGAAATGGAGGCCAATGTGAGAAACTGATGTACGGTACATTAAGCAGAATAATCGGCATGAACTCACCACTAATTCATCCTGTCTGTGTGTCTCACATAAGGTGATTTCACTTGAGTGAATTGTTTATGTGTATGTATCTATGCCTTTGCTTAGAGAAAAAGTGAGAAAGGTGTAGCCCTGAAGCATCCCAGGTGAAGTGCACCATCTACAGGCAACTGTTTCACATTTTACATCTTTGTATAGCATGTGCAGATTTTGCAAAACACTTCAACATTTAGCTTCCTCAAGAAATAACAGTCAACATACCACGTCACATTTACACCATATATGAGTGCATTAAATATATATCTATATATCTGCATATCTGCTGACTCTCTTTGGCATGCTCAGAACCAGGTTTTCCTGCTTAAGCTCCTCAACTCCATACATGCACCTCTTTCATTAATATGTGATGAGAGAGAAAATCTCTAAAGACCCCAATAGGCAGATGCATTGTTTCTCTTTTAAAGTCATCTCAGATGGAAGGAGTGAACTTCAGAGCCTCAGTGAAGTGTCTAATGAAAGAAGTCTCCTCCTCCGCGGTTCCATTTCGCACAGCGTATTAGGAATCTAAATGTTGACTGAAGACAGTTTGATTCTGTGTCTGTGATTTTCTTAAGGAATAAAAACAGCCTTGCGTGTTTACAGTGCAGCCATGAAAGAGCTACGAGAAGGCTCATCACTACCCGATGCCATTTTGGGAGGCGGAACGTGAGGTTCATACCACAGTTCATTTGAAAGCCATATCAAACAGAGGATTGTTTAAGACCAGGATCAAAGTCATTTCTGGTCAAAAATATCAGTAGACTATAGCAACATTCTTGTAAAATTCCTGCTTTATGCTAACAGTTATTTCAACTATGCCTGGCTATTGTTGGAATCACAATCAGAACCAGAATACTTTATTAATTCCAGGGGAGGAGGGGCTTAAATAAATAGAACAGGAAATAAAACAGACACTGTACAATGAGCAGAGTCAAAAATGACATTTCAGGACTGCTGTGGAAGCTCATGTACCGTATGTGTATCACACACAAGAAAAATCTGAGAGTTTAAAGAGTCTAAAGTACGCTGTCAGTGAGAGTTACTTCACTCAGAGTTGTGCAAAAAAAATCATCGTATAAAGGCTTGTGAGGATAGGAACAACTTATTGACAATACTAATGTAGTTCAGTACAGAAACTTTGTGCTTAATATATGTAGTGCAAAGGATGCTCATGAGTAGCTTCTGCATATAACAGTTATAAACAACAAGAACTGAGTTTAATTAGTCTGCTTGTAAAAATATTTTGGTGATTAAACATTGCAATATTCCCAAACCAAAAGATTTTTATTGACTATAGTTATCAGGAAAGCCTAATCTCTAAATAAAATTATTTGGACCTTTAAAGTGAAGAAACATTTTTATTACAGCTTTAAAATGGTATTAAAAGTAAATGTATGCCTCTACAATGTGAAGTCATATGGCCAAGCAGCAAGGATGAAATTTGTTTTTCTGGAGCCAACACCGGCTCTTGGTTCAGTATGGTGTGTCTCAAGATATTGATGTTTTTTTCATCTACAACTACAGTCATGTTTTGCACACAGTGTAGATAAAAGAAGGAGATGCCTGAGGAAGATAAAACCATGCATGTTGCCCTAAATGTTGCGTTGTTGAAAAGAGGTAAGGCACTGTCTGTATCAATATTACTTTTGCATACATTCACAGCTCCACTGCTAACTTTTATCGCCAATATCATGGTGTTCATGTATGCCAGCTTAAAAATCATTGCTTATATAATTTGTAGCACAATTTTAACACTGTCTTTTGAGGGAAAGTTTACTTGTATGAGGTTGATGATTTATTTTAATAATTATATACATTTCTGTTGAACAAATAGATTAAGTACGTAAGAAAACACCATTTTAGTAAACAGTTTTTACCTCTGTTTTTGTGATTTGTTGCATTTGCAAAATGTTTGGGGATAATATAAATTTAACTTAAAATGTTTAAGCCACCTGATAGTACTCTAAAGTATTTATCTTTTCACAATCAAGTCTATAGTCAACTCACTGCTGCCATTTGCAATGTTGTTAAGTAGTTATATATTCAGCGTCATGAAACAGAAAAGAGAAAATCAACTTGCTATTCAGCTAATCATCTGGGAAATCTCTTAAACTAGTTGGGCAATTTTAGCATATTTTGAAAAGATGGAGCACTCATTTGTTTGATTAGGTCTTGCTCTTGTGCCTCATATAAAAATGTACCAAACTGAGCAGCAAAAACGGTTACAACCAGTTAAGACCAATTCTTCAGCTTGAGTTTGAATTGTAAAAGCACGTACTGAATGAAAAAGTTGAAGATGTTTGGACTGGTATCAGATCGTGTAAGATTTTCCTGTAAGACCAGCTTGAGACAGCTATCACATTTCGTTTGAGTGTGAGCAAAGTGAACCAAAAATAAAAGTACTTGCAGCATTACAAATTAAACTTCCATCTATGTCTAAGTGCCATTTTTACACTTTCACATACCAAAAGTTATCTGTAAATTAATTATTTAAGAATTTTCTCCCAATATATAAGTAATTTATGTGGCAATTTAGACTGAAAAATCTAAAGCTCGAATCCGGATCATTTTAATTTTAAAAAATAAGAAAGAGAGAAAAGAGTAACCTTAAAAATGTCAAACAAACTTAGACCTTAAACTAACCATGGCCTATTGCCTTTTCTAGTATGTGAGTATGGTATGGTCCAAATAATTCTCTACAGTACATAACTACAACACAACACTTTTAACTTTATTCACTCTCCTTATTAGAGCAGATTGCTTATCGTCTACTTCACAGAGCACCCATATACCATAGCTGACAGCAGTAAGGGAGAGCTGCACACATAAACCCCTCACTAACACTTTCCTACGCTAACCAGCTGTCCCCCTGTGGTTTCAGCCTTGGCCAAACCTTTGAAATGTCCTTCAAGGCGTGAAAAAACAACATGCACACTGCTTTGGGTAAAATCCTATTTGTACACCATAATTACACTTTGAAAAGTTACAAAGTCTAAAGTTTCAAGACCTTCACTTTTTCTCTTCTCATTTCAGATATTGATTGGGCTCTAAAACACATGTAAGGCTCACTGCTCTACAGAACAAAGAGGTTTCTCATTACGTGCCGTGCCTCAGACAACTTTGGATGTTTCAGATTTGATTTACTTGTGTTATCAAGGGAAGCAATCAGAAGAATTCAGTCAATATTTTTCACAACTGCGGAACCACTGTTAATGTGCTCTTAACAACAAGGCTACAGGCACTTTGAATGTGGTTATTAACGAGATAGAGGTTTGGAGTGATAGGTGTCCCCAATGCCTTTCATGCTGGAAAGAAAGAGAAACATCAGTAAAGCCCATCAGCATACAACTGCGTTATGGTCTACATCAAAAAAGTAACATTTTTCTGCTTCAAAATTATCCTTAAAAAATAAATCCTTCATGTCAAAAGACAGTGTTCCAGTAAAGCAAAATAAAGTCATCAGAAAAAAATAATCATACAAAGAACAAATGCCAGAAAAATTAATTTTATAAAATATTTACAGCCATAATCTGTCAGTGTCAAAGAGGACAGATTAGTCCAGACAAATTTAGTTCTGTTGGCTGCATAATAAACATAACTACCCAGCAACACTGTATTTACAGAAACATCATTAAGATGTTGTTTTTGGCTGCAATGCTTGCGAAAATGAGAAGAATTCCAAGGGAAATTATTGTACCTGACCCCATGATCATGAAATCAGTTTTACTAATGCATGTTGCCACACGAGTACAACAAATAACATTAAATCAGTCATTGAAACGTTTTTTAAGGTCTGGAATAAAATCTGCTTTTGTGGTGAAAACAGTGCACTCCATTTTTTGTGTTAGATATGGTGTCAATAATTTAAACTGACCTCTTCTTGTGTTGCTTGCTTTCTAAGCTGGGAGATGCAACATGGGAGCAGTGGTGTCTGGGACCACTCCTCCCAACAGTAATCGATAAGCATGTCCAGCTCCATATACACCAGGTGCTCAACCCAGCTGCTTTGAAAAGAGAGTAGAATCAGGCACAGATGCATCTTTATTATTCATGCAAAGAGAGAGAGGATCAAGTTTGTAAGAAGCAAAATTAAATACATGGGAATGGTTTCCTGTAAATGACTACTGCACTGATGAAAAACTCAAATTTGGACTGTCTCACATAAAACAAACCAATCAAACATAAACAAAGGGAAGGTTAAAGGTAAATGAGGGGAACACTGAGAATGAATATACACATGAACACACATACATCAAAAATTTTGAGGCACACCTTTTAATCACTGAATTCAGGTGTTTCTTTCAGTCCCATTGCCACAGGTGTATGAAATGGTAAATGGACTGGTGTCTTTATAGTGCTTTTCTATTCTAAACACTCAAAACGCAATTTACTACAAGCCTCATTCACACACACACACACACCCATACAGCGTTTTATTCTATGCCTTTCAGTGCATTTAACTATCATGAACACATTCACATGCCAATGGATGCGTCGGGAACAATTTGGGGTTCAGTGTCTTGCCCAAGGACATTTTGGCATGTAGACTGGAGAAGCCAGAGATCGAACCGCCAGCCTTCATGTTGGAAGAGGACTCACTCTACCTGCTGAATCACAGCCGCCCAAGCTGTGTAGTCTGCCTTTACAAACATTTGTAAAAGTGCGGTTTGTTTTAAAGAACCCATTGAATTCAAGTGTGGTACATAACAGGATACCACCATTGCAACAAGTCAGTTTGTGAAATTTCTTCCCTCCTAGATATTACACAATCAACTTTAAGTGGTATTAATGCAAAATGAAAGTGTTTAAGAACCAGTAACTCACCCACAAAGTGGCAGACAACATAAAGTCATAGTTCATGGTTGATGAGTACATAAAAGTCACTAGGCTCAATAAGTTTCAAACCTCCTCTTGCATTAACATCAGGACAAAAATTGTACACTGGAAGTTTCATGGCATGGGTGTTCATGGCCAAGCAGCTGCATACAAATCTTACAAGTGGTGTAAAGCACACCACAACTGGACTCTGGATCTGATGAAATGTGTTCTGTGGAGTGACAAATCATCCTTCTCTATCTTGAAGTTTAATGGACAAGTCTGGGTTTGGTGAATGCCAGGAGGACATTTCCTGTCTGGCTGCAGTGTGCCAACTGTAAGGTTTAGTGGAGGAGGGATAATGTTATGGGGTTGTTTTTCTGGTGCTGGGAAACGCCCCTTAGTTCCAGTGGAGGTAAATCCTAATGTTTTCGCTTACCAACACATTTTGCAAAATTCTATACTACCAATTTTGTGAGAACAGTTTGGGGAAGGACCTTTTCTGTTCCTGCATGACTGTGCCCCAGTGCAGAAAGCAAGGTCCATAAAGGTATGGTTGAATGGGTTTGGTGTGAAAAAACCTGACAGGCCTGCACAGAGCCCTGACTTCAACCCATCAAGCACCATTAGGATGAACTAGAACTAGAAGACTGTGAACCAGGCCTTCTCATCCATCATGGATGTCTGACCTCACAAATGTTCTACTGGATAAAAAAAAAATCCCACAAATACACTCCCTTCTCAGAAGAGTGGAAGCTGTTATAGCTGCAAAGGTGGAAACAACTCCATATTAATGCCTGTGGATTTAGATCTTGTAGGTGTGATGTGTAGGTGGCTCAATACTTGTATCTATAGTGTATTTATGTCAAACAAGAGAAGCTATTCTGTGTCTCAACATGCAAAACCCAACAATGCCCACCTCATACATTTTATATCAATGGGCATATAAGCATTATCCATCATCTGCTCTTAGTACTTTGTAGTACTTAGTACTTCTCTTAATACTTTGTTACCTTACTTAATTGACTTAATTGTTTTCAGGTATTTGTACTTTAATTGAATATTTATTTTCCTGACAATTTTTTACTTTTACTTTCTGCTCTTCAAATTTACAAAACAGGCTCCTTAATTTATTTTAATTACTTTAGAGTTATAGAGAGAACAATATGACTTAAAAAACATTGCCAAATTTGTTTTATTGTTGGTGCTTATCACACATGACTTACGTAAAAGACTTGAGATGGAAAGTGCAAAAAAAAACCCATAGAATTTGTGCATCATTTATAGCACTATACCAGGGGCTGGCAACTTTAACTATCAAAAGAGCCATTTTTGAGCAATTTCTAACTAAAAAAACATCTTTATGGAGCTTCAAAACTATTTGAGCCTTATAATAAAGATGACACAGCCTATTAAGTATACTATTAGTATTACTAATTGGGTATAAATTAAAATCTTTTAAAACATGAAACTACTTTGCAGAGGACCACAGTTAAATTTTCGTTACAATGATGCCATATTTTTGTTACATTCACAAAAATATGGAAGAAAAATCTTTATAAATTTTTTACTTTTTAATCAGTTTTACAGATTAAGACTGTAAATGATCTCTTTCAAGAATGGTTCATAAAAATGAAAATGTTATGGAGCAAGCCACTGGAGATGCACAAAAGAGCTGTATGCGGCTCCGGGGCAGCAGGCACTATACTTACTTTTCATTGAGGTGTTGAGGCAAAGTCGCTTGTCTACAATATAGGCAACAGCAAACAGAGGTAACTTCTTCCCTGTGCTTGTGTTCTGTTTGGCAGTTGTTCAAACAATCATTAGAATAATAAATAGAAGTTGAAGTAAAGTTCCTATTTCACTGTATTAATTTTGTTTTTAATGTTGTTTTTATATCAGATTAATATGACATGAGGTTCAGTTAGCATTCCACAAAAATAGCTGCAGGAAATGTCCTTAAAAAAGCTACTTATTATTTTTATGCTTTGAATACATTTCAGAGCCTGCACTTTTTCACTTTTACTTGTGTCAAGACATTAAATCAGTACTTCAACTTCCTACAGAGTCTTTTTAAGAAAAGTATATGTACTTCTACTTGAGTAAGGAATGTGTGTATTTTTGCCACCTCAGACTATAAGTGTAACTTTACAGACATAAAACTACAAACTCGTTAAATATAGCAGTGTTATGGATCATATGACCCTCTTTATGTGGAACTGCACATTTTCATGCTTTGTCCCCTGTCCCACATCTCCAGACAAAGTCCAACGTTTTGACTAAGCAAGATATGCATTTTTCTATTTTTTTTTTAACCCAATGCATGTGAAGAAAGCAGGGAAGGCATTTTTATTACAGTAAAGTTAATTCCCATTAGTGAAAGTTACAAGTTTTAAGGATTTTGGTGAGCATGATGGAAGCTGCCACCATAAAATGAAGAAGCAATATATACTGAGAAATAGATTTTGTCTCTTTTGCTAGAGTTATTTTTTAACTTTACACAATGTGGCATGAAGTAACATGGTATATGTGTATAGGGATAAAACTGCTAAAACTGAATCAGAAAAGGTACTGAAACCCAAACGTGGTAGATATGGAGAAGCAGGAGTGCCATGGAAATCAAAATAAAGCATTAAATGAGTTAAGCATTAAGTTGACAATAAAAAGACAAATTATAAAAAGGAAATTGAAATGAACTATCAGTCCACTAATGAATAGTTCAAATTGAAAAGAAATTTAAAAATAAACCCATTAAAAAAATCAATAAAAACCTCTTTAAAAAATTTCTGAATTCAGAATTAAAAAGATCATTTTTGAAATCCTTTTCAAAAAATGATTTTCAAAATTATTTCAAAAATTATTTTTGAAATCATTTACAAAATAACTCCACAAATTTGTGAAGTCATTTTGCTTCTACATTTAGCCCTTCCATGTGGAGGAGGATCAGAAGTGCCAAGGATTGGATATGAAAATTTCAGACTTACCTCCCAGTATTGCATCTCCACTGACTCCCTGTGACTCTGACAATAAACAAAATGATTATGACCACATACTTTCAACACCAAGATAGATTGTCTTATTTTGCAGCAGTACTTTAGTCAAAACTAAACTGAAACTTTTACATTTTTTTAGATATTGGTCAGTTAAGTTTGTTATGAAAGTAGGTTATTTTTAATTCAGAATCAGAATCCTTTATTAATCCCTGAGGGGGAATTACTTCAGATTCATCTGAACAAATGCAGAACTCAAATTGGCCTCCATAGCTTTACTGGGTTTCAGAGTAGGCCTATATACTGTTTGTACAATTTCAGTTATTTTAGTTCAATAACATGATAGATAGATAGATAGATAGATAGATAGATAGATAGATAGATAGATAGATAGATAGATACTTTATTCATCCTCATAGGGGAAATTAAGGTAAGTATCAAATAATCATGAAAAGCCCATTACAGAATATTCTATTCCTTAAAGCCCACACAATTTTGTTAGGACAAAAGCTGCTCAAAATGATAGAAAAGGTTGACAACCCCTATCCCACACAAACACAGTGTTTGCCCCACATTTAGTTTGGTGGGATCTGGTCACCCTAATAACCAGTACGCTACTTTATTGTTATGAATTTTTGCTGACACTTACTGTGAAGGGTTTGAAAGTAAGGCTTTTTGAGTTACTTGCAATCGAGAGTACGGCAGCCTTAGAATACATTTACGTTACATAAGTTAACGAGAAGAACTCAGAGCGGTAGAAGTGACAAGAAATGAGAAATACGTCTGTACTTTTTGATTTTCATTTTATCAGGTGTGTCAGCGGGAGCGTCTGTTGTTCCCGCGAGAGAACCCACTGGACTGAGATCGCTTCACCGTCAGACTGGGGACGATCTCGCGATAGCGCTGTGTGGTTACTAGGGGAACGAGAGCCTGAAAAGTTGTCTCCTTTTCCTCCTCTGCTTTCTGCCAGATAAATGAAAACCAGAATTCCAGCGTTACTTTTAACTTTCATTGTTAGCTGCGAATGCGCCCGGCGGCGTCGCTTATGAAGGAAACGTAGAGTCATATCAACGTATTTGGCTTTGCCATCCATTCACTGCAAGGTTGGTATATTAGTTTTCGCTAGCATGCTAAAGCTGTCGTGGCTAAAACTGTTTGAAGCTGATGGTAATGCCAACTTTGCCACTCTGTCTGCATGTAGGACAGTCTAAAGTAATGCTGGCTGATGAAATGTTTACTTTATGCAGCTGTTACATTAGCTTGAAGTATTATTGAGGCAATGCGGGTTCACGACTTTCGCCTGTGGGCGAACGCATTGATGGTTCGCGCTAAAATTCAATAACGCCAGTGAGTGTTTGGTTTGTACAGCAGGCTCTTGCCTGTGTCGCTTTTTGTTAGACAGCCATTCAGTTTAGCGCGACCTAGTCAGCGTCGCTGCCCTAAAAGCTGTATGGGAATTTCGGGGGGTTGCGCTGTGAGATTAACGATGCTTTTACTTCTACGCAGGAACAACTGTAAAAGAAGGGAGCAGGCACCACTGAGCAAAATGCCGTCACCACAAGTCCTCCAGCCAGTTCTTAAAATGAAAGTAGATGAGCTGTTTCTCAGCTGGCTGAGTGAGCCTGCAACCCAGTCACTACTCAAAGATTATCTTGATCTAATCAAAAGTGGACAGCCCATTGATCTGAGCGTTGGGGACGCCCAAGATAAAAGGTCATTGAGCTTCAATGAAAACAACAATGTGGCATCACAGAAGAACCTGGCAGAGAAGAAGCCTGCTCCTCTAAGTACACCTTTCAGCCCTCCATCTGCCATCACCCTGCCTTCCCGCAGTAGCAGTAATACCAGAATGACAGGACCCAATGGCAGAGTGCTGAGGAGGTCTGTCAGCACAAAGAAGGTAAAACTGTCTATTCAAACAGTAAGGCCAAAGATTGAACAATACATAAAGGTTTTTTTAAGCATGTAAATTACTGTTGAGAATCTTATCTAAATGGCTATGAAACAGTTGTACAGGTTTAGACAAGTGTTGGGAGTTTTTAAGGTGTCACGTCATATAGCTTTTATGTAATAGCATTAAAAACAAGTTGGTTAACACTGTTCTTGTTCCTCCTGAAGCCACCCAAGGTACTTGTAACATGTGAATGTGTTGCAAAATAATTTAAATTAAATCCGCCACATGCTCTGAGATGTGTATTGATAGGAAACATTAAAACGACAGCAGCAACTTCTCTGTACTTTCTGGTAAACAGTATTAAAGTATTGTTCTAAATAGTATTGTATACCTCTGCAGTATGGTGCAATCAGTACAGTAACCTTTAATTAATTCCAAGTTTGCAAATCTATGTCAGGGTTTTCCTAGCACAGAATGCGCCTTTGCGGTGCTAATACAAAAGTGGGTATGATCTGTCCACACACAATAGAGACAATGACTCAATTTGACAATGTTTGACAGGAATCAGTTAGTTTTCTTGTTATCTCTGTTCAGTTGACAAGCAACTAATTTTGATTGATTGAGTTATTACAACAAATAAATACATTTTGATAACAAAGAACTGTATTAAACAAGAACAAAAACTATTAGCAAAACAAGATAAAAACAAAAGTGGGGATTTTCCTGTGAATAATTACCTCAACAACAAGTATATTAACATGACAAATGAAGCTAAGAACAATTTAGTATACTTGTGAAAATAACATGTCTTAGCTGGAAATTCTGATAATGTTTTAAATGACAGTTCAGCCAAAAGCCAGGAGTGTTATTTTGTGTGTGTGTTTTCTTACTTTTTTCTTTTGCACCAAGGAAACAAAAAATGTATTACATGAAAGATCCTGTTTTAACAATAACCAACACAACATTTAGCCAGTGCAAAATTGATGCAGTGTTCTCTTGGTCATAATTGCTCTTTCTTGAAACCTAAACAAAGCTTTTTTTAGCAAAAAGTTGTCCTTTATGACACACAGAGTACATGTCTAATTTAAATTTAGTGAATGTGCAGTTGATTCATTTTTGCTTAACTTCCTAATTTGTAGAGCTTCCTTGTGGTTCATTTATTTAATTTTTTATTAACCAGACTGATTTTAAATTTCCAGTTTCCCTCACTTGGCACTAATGTATCCTCTGGGATCACTATTTTCTCTGGCTGGCCACAAGAGGATGCTGAGTGACCTACAACATCAAAGACATTAAGAGGCTGCCCACTCTGCCCTGTCACAGTAGAGCCTCCTTGTCTGTAGGCATATGTAGTGATTATTAGTCAAATACTTTCCAAATGTTCAGGCCTCTCCCATGAATTAGTGTGGTATGAGAAGTGGGAGTGTCTTAACCTACCCTGTCCATGGCACTCTGGTTACTTTTTTCAGCCTGTGGGTTGTAGAGCTTGTTGTGTTGTGACTAAGGTATTTTCCTTGGATTGTTTAAGGTATGGCAGACATATACCTCCATATAACAGTCTGCAGGCCCTAATTATTTTGTATATCTGCTCAAGGACTTGTAATCTGGTAGGATGAGAAGTGCAGTGTGAAAGCGTGGACTAGTGGTTAGATTGTGGACATTAGTGAATGTGATGACAGTAAGACAACCTGAGACGGCTGGGGGCACGTGCTCCTCAAGACTCCACCTTCTACATGTTACTGACATGTTAAAGAGACTCATGATGAGCCCTTTAAGTAGATACTGGTGTGACATCTGAAACACCAAAGCAGGACAATGAGACATAATGTTTGATTGAGATGTATGTTTTTTTATATATCAGAATGATGATTTGTTGTGGTAGTTGTATGATTAAAATAGCAATGCTTTGTTATTGTGGACTTGCAGCTTCCCATGTAGCCTTGTAATCATAGATTTACAAATTATTAGAAACCAGATTCAGAATAAATTTTTTAAAAGAATAATGCAAATCACATAAATTGATCGCAAGGTCAGTACACTTTAATCTATGAAATGGCAGTTTTTCATCTATTAGCAATTTTCAAGTCAGGGTACAAACTTATTTTACCCAATGTCATGATATGAAGTAAGTATAATTATTCAACTAGGTTTAAATTTCTATCAAGAACTTTTATCTATTTCTGTTTTTCATGTTCAGCCTAGAACATAGAACAGCTGGAGGGTTGACAGATGGATGTACACTTTTTGGTATTCACATCTATGGCTTTTTCCTACCTGTAAAATTTGCCCCCATTACCCCCTCAACCCTGATCAATATAAGGCAACTGCAGGACAGTTTGTGTATTCTACTGTGATGTGTGGTGGCATGTGGCCACACTGTGTCACTCAATATTAGAGGGATTGTGAGGTTGAATAAATGTAATACTTCTATTTTAAGAGAACAAAATGAATTCCTGCGTACAGATGCATTCTTCACAGGATTACTAAAAAATTCGATTTATGTCACACTGATGCAGCCTGGAACAGCTGGTCTGACTTTGACATCAGACACTGATATAGATAGCCTTGGTTCCCTTGTGTTGGCATTAGATACCCAGAACTCTGCCAGTGAGATGAGGTGTGGCAGCACATTCATCTTCTGCATGATTTACTTTGAAACTGCTTCCATTAGATACTGCTCGTTGTCAGGATATGTAGTTGCAGGTCTTTCATTTACACTATGTACAGTAAATATCAGCTCTCGATGAATGTTTGGCTTTCAGGTCTGCTGTGTAGCTCAACACATAAAATTGCCTCTGTATTATGACTGCAATAGGTCAAGCAGTCAGTGGTTTGAAATATAGGGCAGTAAGAACAAGTTGTGTTTAAGGGTTTTACTTTTTCTTCTGTTCTACATTTGGTATCATACATTTCTTAAGATGTCTTTTTATAACATGCTTGATTGAGCTCAGCAACATAGAAGCTATTTGAAGCAAGGGGTCTGGGGTCACGTTATCAGTTGCCTGACCTGTCAGAGTGGACCAGGTGTTAAACTGTTTCCCGCAAGTGCTATTATTTTGGAGTCTCAGTCATGTGTCTGCATTATAAAACTGCAAATGCGGTTTCTGTCTAGTACTGTGAGCTTTCTGTAAAACAACAGTTTGGGTTCAAAGAAAAAATTTTCAACAGTGGCATGTCCAACATTTATGAGATTTGAGCCCAAGTCCAGTTGTGTTTTGAGTATCTAAAAAGTATAATTCTTTACATTTGAATTCCTATCCCCTAGTTTTGTCACTAGTATCTAATAGCCTCTTGTTTGCACATCATAATCTGTAATCTGGTTTATAGGATAGAAAAGTCATGAAAAGTCACATGTAGGCAGCATTGATTTTTTTTTTCTCCAAATGCTTATGTTAGACTCTGCTATGATATTTATTACTCACATCATGCTCTACTTATTGGCCTTCACTGAGACCACTGTGTTATCAGTTACTGAAGTGGATGTCTGGCAAGCATTCACACATGTCCCAAATCCCTGTCTGAGACATCCAGTTGTGGCAATTTGAGCTGGCGCTTTCTGGATTTTACAGCAGCGCTGGTTTTATGCTCATGCTGTGAACCAGATGTGGCTCTACCAATGTAGAAGTCATCTCGTTGGTGGTCAAGATTAGGTAGGTTGCAGCCTGTCTCTGGAATATCACAGATTTAGACTAACAGTCAGCTGAAGATCATGTAAATTCTAGCTTCAACAGCTTGTCATCTGAGTGCGTGAAATTCTAACATGTAGACCTGCCAGTGGTCCCTAAACTGAAGACGGTGTGCTTCGTAATCTGATCTGTTTTGCAGTGAAGTCGACATGACTTGACACATGATTGAGTACAAATCAGATTTAGCAGTTTACAGATTGGACATATTATGGGGTCAGCCTGAGTTTTCCTGCTTTTCTGTTTTTCCTGTGAGCATGGTAGTTTAGCAGCTTCTCAGACTGATAGTTGCCTCTCAGGATGATATGCAGACAACCTTCCTGCAGTGGCACTAAGATGATTTGATTCGTTATAGAGCTTGTTGGAGCTTTTCTATTCTGGTTAATTAAAAGACACAAACTTTAATACAGAACCTGTGCACTGTAACTTGTGTTCTCACACCCATGGGGTTATTTTTACCTGTGTAAAACAGCACATTATTATCCATGCTGCGTCGTGATGACTCTGTTTATGAAAAAAACTTCAGATTTTGTTTGCTCAAACATAAAAATAGACTGAACAATAAATATGAGTTGATACTTTTATAAAGTTGGAGGGGTGTTTCTTTCCTTTCCATGTTTTGTTTGTATTGATGAGCATTGACAAACGGCAGCTGATGTGAAAAGATTTTATACAAACAGCTTATCAAGCATGTGCAGTGTCCTGTGTGGAGGACAACAGGAACTGGGTTTGAGCAGAAACCAGTGGAAAACTGTGGACTCTACAGTTTTGTCATCTAAAAATACCGTGGGTGTGCTTTGCACAATGACGTTAATAGATACCAGCTTATTTACATAGCCTTCTGATGCAAACATCTCAATGCCACCTCTGTTTAATTAGCGCTTACATCAGTAGGGGTTTAGGTGTTAGGCTTTCCCTGTGTACAGTATGTGCACTCAAGGCAACTCTATAGTTGTTAGATCAGTGTGCTTGTGGAGAATTGATGTAATTACCATCAATCCAGGATAACAGCAACCGGAAGTAGATGTTTGTTTGAGGACTAAAGATATACTTGTGTTTTTCCAGATCCAGTTTCTTGGATTGCCCAAACAGTGCTTGGCGATGCTTTTAATAGGCGCAGACTGGTTCAGTCATCAGTCTTTGAATTTAGCATGTCCCATTGCCCCACTCTATTGCCCATCAACTATAATAAGACGTGGAATGGCTGGCAGCCCAGGCTTGCAAAGGGAAGGCAAAACAAAAACCACCAGAAGATAGCATGCAGAATATATGGGAAAAAATTTAGCTTAAAGTTTTTTATGCATCAGCTGATAAGTTGACTCTTGTTATCTATTATTAAATACTGGTACCTTTCTTATTCTCTTTATGGGCCCATGCATCAGTAGCTTATTTTGGCTACCATCTCATGATTTATACTTTCAAGCAGATTTAGTGACAGATTCAGTGAAAGTAATGTGGAGCCTTTATGGTATTCCATCACTTGAGGGGTTTTCTCATTAGTGTCTGGATGGCTTGTCCAGAATAAGGGGGTCCAGCTTTCAAGTTTCCTAGCCCAAGTTGTGTAGGAGCTTTCAGAAAGAAAACCAGTTAACATGAACAGTGTGATATTGTCTTATTCAGATCATCCTTCAGTTGAACTCTGTGGGTACTGCTAGCTGTAACAACACGTCTGTCTCTTTACATAACCTTCAATGAGCACTAAGGAATGCAAACTGGAAAGGGCAGATCCATTGCACACATCCCTCTCATCCCACACATACACTTGGTGACTCCCACACACATGCACCCAGTCCCTCCTTATCTCCCCCACAGCTTTGAGGCAAGGGCTCCCTGACCCTGCTGTGTGTGTGTGTGTGTGTGTGTGTGTGTGTGTGTGTGTGTGTGTTTGTGTGTGTGTGTGTGTGTGTGTGTGTGTGTGTGTGTGTTTATAGAGA
>VUQH01054686.1:0-10457 GCA_015106775.1 Etroplus canarensis | reverse complement strand
CATCTGCTAGCTGCTCTGCACATTCCCTGAGCACTCTGCCAGGAATGTTGTCTGGTCCAGCAGACTTCCGTGGGTTGACCCTGCACAGAGTTTTCCTCACGTCAGCTGTGGTGAGACAGAGCACCTGGTCATCAGGAGGAGGGATGACCTTCCTCATTGTTGTGATGTTTTGTGCCTCGAACTGAGCGTAGAAGTCATTCAGCACATCTGGGAGGGAGGCGTCACTGTCACAAGCAGATGATCAGATATCAGCCAGCTCTCTCCCTTTACCAGTCATGGTCCCTATTCTCACCTCCACCCTCCTACCTTTCCTTCTCTCTCTCTGCCTCCTAAAACACCTTCCCCCTCTCCCCCTCCTTGGTCTATGGCCAGCAGTAGCATAGTTTCCACTGGCACCCTGTTGGCTAACGGCACTGGAGGCGGTCGTTATTAACCCGGGCTGCTACCGATCCGGTATGGAAGTCGCATTAAGGATCTGTATGTTTGATTTGGCAAATATTTTAGGCTGGATGCCCTTCCTGACGCAATCCTCCCTATCTACCTGTGCTTGGGACCTGCGCTAGGAGTATACTGGCATCTGGGCCCCTGTGGCTGGGTTGTTCAACAATTTAACAACTGATATGTTGAGTGTTTTAATACAGCACATGTAAAATAGTCATCCAATCAGATTGCATTTGTAGTGCATTATCACTCGTTCCCAAGGTGAAGGCTTATTCCTTTTGACTTTAAAGGGCGAAGTCAGAGTGATAGGGAAGGAAAGAAATGAAACAAAAAGACAGGCAGTACTTAATTCTGCTGAAAATACCTCACTGACTTATTGGTATTTAGACCAGAAGTTCTAATAATATGTTTAGTGGAAAAAAATTCAGTAATTGAGATACTTGAGTGAATAACTTTAGCACACAGCTCATGCCAATGTTGGGCTTTCTATCCTCTGTTGGAAAACTGTGTTAAAATTAACACAAATAACACAATCACTGTGTCACCACATTTAAAACATTCTGTACGCTTAACATTTCTACACACTGTGTTAAAATTAACACAGCCTGTGCTGTCCTTAAACTAACCACACAAATGTGTTACAAATGAATTTTTAACACATCCTTTTTGAGAGCACAGGTTTCACCTTCTCTTGCTGTAACTGCGGTTTTTGAAATAAGACTATTATCAAGTGTATTTGTACTGCACATGTAAAAGAACCACAGATAATTAAAAGCTGGACAGGCTTAAAATATTAAAAGAAACTAAATGAATGCGTCACTAAATAAACAAATGCAAATAAAAGAAAACAATACAAATAATGGCAGTAAAAGAGAGCAGAAAATGCAGTCAATTTGATCCCTGACATACCCCATTTAAGATCTACTCAAGTCAAATACCAGGAGGAAGTGGGTCTACGGCAGCAGCTTTAAAGATCTAAGCTGTTCTTTTATAAAACGGTAAGCTGTTTTAAAGATAAAAGGGCAATCACTGCAAAAGCTCAATCACCTCTATTTTGTGCCTGGAACTCAGAACATCCAAGAGCATCTGGTTTCTCAGTTTTAATCTCGATCTGCATACAAATATGCAGAATCTATCAGCAAGGGCCAAACTTCTGGTACCACAACGTTTCTGTTTGAAGTCTGCCTGTAGTCCAAGTTCTACTGGGCAGTCACATCTAACCAGGTTTTGGGTGCATGTAGGTACAGCGTCTGTGTGGAGAGTAAAGAGCGATTGATTTGCATAAATGGAAACTCAAAAGCATTGGCCATCATTTCATGACAGTTTCTCATTTTAGTAGCTTTCTGAAATGTATATGCATCATTCATGAATATGAATAGTGCATTTAGGAAGCTACTGAACTGACCTGAAATAGATATCCATTTTCTTCAATCCAGATATACTAACTATATTGACATTGCTGAAAAAAGTCTGTTGCCCCTGAGGCTAAGTCAGCAGATGAGTTCCTAGATTGGGTTGGCCTCAGTGCTCTAAATGGGGTATGATGCTGCAAGAGTTCTGCTAAATAAGGCCGTGCCAACTGATTCAAAACCTTAAAAATCAAGCAATAAAATAATCCTGGAATGAACATAAAGCCGCTGGATGGATAAATTAGCAACTTTTTCAAAAAATAACACTAATATTAAGAATAACAAAGGAAAGACAGGCCTTAAATACACATGGGGCATCATACATGTCCAGCACTGCTGTTTCTCTGCAGGGGGAGACAATTGTACAGAGATGGGAAATCAGATGAACACAAGAACCAGATTCTCTATTTTTCACAGACTCTTGTCTTTATTGCACTCTGACTGAACTATTAGGAGAATATTATCATTTACATATTTTAGGCTTAGGGCTTCATCTAAATTGTGTTCTGCTATTATAGCAAACCAAACACTGGGGGGAAATCTATACAGGCAATTAAATAAGTGATGCAACATTACACTGAACGAGAACTTTTGATAGATTCAAAACGTAAACAAGATTCACTGTTACTTTATTCAGAAGAGGAAAGCTAATATCTTTTGAGTACTGCCACTGCTTACAGTAAAGTAATGTGTTAATAAATACTACTAACTGAAAACTAAATGAGCATGCTATATTTGTTAAAATAGGAGTCTTGTTTTAAAAAAGGATTGGGAGTAAACAAAAACAATCAAGCAGATATTTTTTCAAGTAACTTATTAAGCTACCATTAGCTTAATTGGCTAGCTATCAGCAGCAGGTAAAACTGCCACCCTGTTTAAGGAGACGAAATCCACCGGCTGGCTTAATGAGATGCTTTCTTTTTTCTATCTCTGTCTGAAATTAAGGACCCATTGTTTCAAAAAAACTGCTATCAATTTGCTGAAGTAAAACTGCTCCTGTTTCTATGTGCTGTGAGACAAACCGAGCACAGTCATAGCAACAGTAAGTAACTTTCCCTCCCTAATTATATTCCCTACTAATCTGCCATGATGACGTGTTGTTTCAGTGATGAAATGTTTTTTAAACTTGCCAAGCCATATAATGTCAGTCAGTGTGTTTACAAAGTGTTCAGGGTATAAAGGGTCATTTTTCTTTTTATTCTTGTGTATATAATAGCATTGTTAAGGTACACAATTAGATATATAATGCATTTAGTTATTTAACAGCTTACCCTGCTTCTGTTCAAAGAGTTGAACACTATCCACTTCAACCACTTTACTATGAAATTCATGGCAAAAAAGAAGGACATCCTTCATTAAAACAAGCTCTCCATGGCTGCCATGCATCCACTAAAGGTACAACCCATTTGCTTCATGAATGCTAATCTGACCAGACCCCACTTGATGTGATGTGAAGCTAGATGCCATGGTCACTTTTTTAATACAGACTGGATGATTAAGGACCAATGTATGGATCAAAGATGTTAATTCCATAATAACCCCGAAAATTTCAACTACAGCAACAGTTGGCGGCAACATGGTGTCACCATGAAAGTATATGATCCCATGATCAGTTTGGCTTTTTTTTTAATGCAGATTCTACAAATAGTTACAGAGATCTGGCTAAAATGTAAAAAATTTCATAGAAAGCACTGTCAATCCATGTTTTCAAAATGGCTGAAAATCTAATCAGTTCCATATTTAACAGAGGTCTATCACTGCCAAAAATACAAAATCCTGTGTCAAAGTTTTTGTGCTATAGTAGTGACATGAAGGGTTTGCATTAGCAGAGGTAGTGGTGCCACTGATGATTCTATCATATCCCTGCTTTTCGGGGATATAAAAAAGGTTCCAGTGAATATTATCCAAGCAGCAATTACACCACCCTCAAAACACATTTTAAAAGCAAGTAAGTAGAATACAGCTATGATTTCTAGGAGACATGTTTGAAGTGTTTTTCTGTGTCTGTGCTGTGCTGTTGTTTTTGTTATATTCTGAATAACAGTTGATTCATAATTCCACTGCAGCTAATTATTTGTTTGCATGAGATTGTCCTCAAGCACCTCCACTCCTGAGGGACAGAAATGCACCTATTAATAAGCCAGAACATGAAGCTTTCGAAGGGATCCACCTTCAAACACAGAAACTATTGCTGAGGCTGTATATAAATCATTAGCGGTGTCTGAAACAATAGGGTTCATTTTCAAGTTTTGCTGTGAGTCGACAGGCATGCATGTAATCAATGCAAGAGGTGTAATACAGAGACAGAGGAACGATAGGTGGGATAAGGAGTTAAAGTTCAAGACCCATTGGTTACTTGTGGAACTCATTGCACGTTCCTGCTATCAGGTGTTGCCAGAAAATATTAGCACTAAAGTTGGATATTTTTAAAGCTACAGACAAACTGGTAACCTCCGCTTTCTCCCAAAACAGATGCTGACCAGTTCCCAATTTCCTTGGATCCCTTCACCAAAGGGACCCAGTGTTGCATGCAACAGTGCTCAGCTTAAAGTTAGGAAAGGACAGGTTGCAGTGATACAACGTCTTGTCAGTTTTAATCCATCAACCAGCTCATCGGTATCTGAAGCTACTTTCAAAACCTGGAGTAAACAATGACTTGCAGAAAAGTACTTGCTTTCTAATCTCACTTTGACACCTGTAATTCATCCTAGAAATATTTTTACGCGCAGTTACCTTTATGGGCACTTAATGGCACAGTACTACAAAGTGGTGCTGAGAAGATGTCAAGAATTATAAGAAAAAACATGCAACCTTTCTCTTGATTCCACAGAAACTGTCAAGAAACAAAATGAAATTAATAACCAGCACTAATTTTTCAATTTATCATGAGCAGTTGGAAGACTATGAAGGTAGATAAAGCATTATTACAATTTACTCATCTGAGAGAAATGCAATATAGAATAATGATAGAGTTAATTAACATGATTCGATTAAGAAAGCCTCATGAAATAGTACATCAGTGGGGTATGCTGCCCTGCATCAATCAGATCAGCCACTTTTGTGAGCTACTGTTACCGACTATGTCTATACAATAGGAAATAGCTAAAATATCTGTATATGTTCAAGGGCTGTTAATTTAATCTTTTAGTAGCCAATAACTCGATTAGTCTGAAGCCATGAAGTGAAGACAATGAGCAATAAACGAATGCAGTTAATACATCAGATTGTTGATCTGATTGTGAGTATCTACAGATTTGTTTACTGGTGGAAAAATGATTATGGATTAGATAAGAGCATACTGTGCACAACTGCTGTTAAGAACCCGAGTAATTCAATAATTTAAAAGCCTCTTGGAAGTTCTTTAAAGTCAGCTGCACATATAAAAATAAAGGAATGATTACTGAGACCACACACTGCTCAAAACAGAATTACATTTTTTTCATCAAGTTACTTATATAGTACAATGACATTACACCTCAGCAGGTTCACTTGTGCCAAAATCTCTACAGGACTGAAATTTACATACATTTGCTTTGAGTCTTCCTTTCATACCCCTCTCTTACTGCTATCCCTAAGGTTCTCATAATTTTCAGTGAACTGAAATATGTGTGGGGCCCTCCTGCTGTGGTCATTTTCAGTGTGGACAAGCTGTATTTCTGTGTGCTGTCCAACAAAAGGCTCTTCGAGTAAACTGGCCTATAGGGAAAGGAGACTCCCAATACTGAAATGAAACATCTCTAGCAGAAAAAGAAACAGCCATTACTTTTTTGAAAAATAACTTGTTTCTACTTTCTCTATGCATTTAATTCTGTAGCAATAACATAGTGATATAGGCAAATTTGGATGATCACAAATGTTGAATATTGTTGTTTCAGATGTTATAGAAGTAGTATATTTAGCACATTTATAACCATAAAGGACTTAACCTACTCACAGATGTATTATGGAGTTTTTATTAAAACTGTATTTCAACAACTCAACAAGCATTTTCTTCGCTGTATGTGCGAAAATAACCCTTGGAAAACACTGTGAAAACTGCAAGTGATTCTCTTCTCCACAAAAAAAAAAAAAAAATACTGTCACTGGATTGGTAGCTAGTTTCCTCTTGTATCCTGTGGATTGAGTCATGTATTTCTGTGTCTTGCCTCAAGTAATATCTATGATTGATCTGAAGGACCCTCATTACTGAGGTCAGGACACTAAATTAAACAGGACGTGATAATTTTACTGAACGGCAATCAAACTTCGGATCCCTCTCAAATCCAGTGACTGTCTCTAAAGACTTTTTTCCCCTTAAATATCAATAAAAAATATATTAACATGAGAAAGAAGTCAATGAAGTCACTGATACATTAATGAAGTATAAGGGTTGGCAATGCTAAAGGAAATGCTCTGCTGAACAGACAGCAGGCCAAAAGATTTATTAGGTTTATGATTGGTGATTTCAAATGCCCACATAACAATGACTGAAGAATTGATGTTTGAGTGTCTAAACCCACTTGGACATTTCTTTTACTTACTAGAAGTGTTTCTTCACTTCTAGGAGGAGGAGGATAATATTTGCATAGATGCAAGGGCACAGTCATATTTGAAAGGCACCCATCACATAATTCCTATCTAATATGTATTTAATATCTACTGTCTAAATCCAGAATATTTCTTAATATTATTATACAACTACAAGCTGATACTTAACCTTGGTGTGCTTTAGGGGAGCTGCTCAGCATCTCATATGTGAATATTTTAACTGCATGTTAATTACAATGGACATGAGCTCTCTAGCTTATGTCATGGTCCTTGGATTTTCTGTTCTAGTTTTGAATATTTTATGTCTTTCGTATTTATTTTGATATAATTTGTTGTGATTCTTCAGTTAGGATTTTGAGCCTCTGTTCTACTTATATTTTGTTCTATTCTGCTCTCTAGTTCTGTATATTGCATTTGGGTTCCAGTTTACAGTACTGCTCACCAGGTTTATTTGAGTTTGCTTTCTTAAGTTTGGCTTTTGTTTTCCTCATACTTTCCTGTTTTCAGTCTGTGTGTAGTTTGTTGATCATTCCTGTTTCACAATATGAGTCAGTGTTTCTTGTATTTAGTCTTTGAGTTCCAGTTCTAGCCTTTTCTGTGTTTGGTTTGTTTTGGGATTTCTCTGTATCATCCTCTTGCTTTATGTCCTTCTGTCAAGCTGTCTGATGTCTGCATTCTCAGCTATGTTTCTCACTTCCTGTTTTAATTTTGTAGCCAGTTATGTCCTGTGCAGTGTATCTAGCTTTGCCTCCTGCCCTTGATCTTTGTCACCTGTCACCCTTCTCACCTGTTCCCACTTTTCTCATTAGTGTGTGCATTTATACCCTGTCTCTCCTTTGTTCAGTGTTGTGTTGTGTTGTCTGTTCTTTCAGTTAGGTGTTTCTTTGTCATGCCATGCCTTCTTGTCTCCCTATTTAATCCCTAGTTTTGTATTCCATGGGCTTTCAATCAGCTTATTAAAGCTTCCTGCATCTTTGGTCCACACTCGTCTTCATGCCATAACCCAGAAAGTTTAATTTCATTCAACCGTGCAGAAAGAGGAAAATCCAAGAATTCCATATTCCATCCAACATCAAATTGTTTAATATGGAAATCTTATAAGACCTACACATCTCATACTAGGATTTATTCACTGAATGTGGTCCCTTTCAGAATGTCCTCATAAAATTCGTACTTTATTTTAACAATTGAGTTGTTTGAGAAAAATGTAAAATGGGTCATTTTCATGACTTAGCCATAAAAAGCGTGTGTCTCATAAGACTCACGAGAGATTTTACTATAAGTTTTCTTTCTTTTATATAATGTACTCCAAAAAATGTATTATTTAAAATAACAAAAAATGTTTTAATGAATTTGCCATGCAATAAGTTAGAGAACATGACACAAATGAGGATTTTTTTGATAAATATAACTTATCCCAAAAATGACTAACTATTGAAGTATGCACACCATGCTCTAAATGATGATGAAACAGGTGAAGATATATAATGCTCCCAACAACATGGAGAGAATGCTAACTGCACATTTAGGAAGCAGTTCTCAAATGCCAAGCAAACAAAACTCTGAGTGATGTGTTCAGTGTTACAGAGAATGCCCTGGATTTTTGGCATTAATGCACAGCCAGGGGAGAAATTGCATCTTCGCTGTCCAGGCAACAGCTCTGGCACACAGGTTTGCACACATCAGCTCAGCTATGACATATCCTCATGAACAAGAAACTCATTCATTCATACTTTTACACTGTGGAAACAAATGACATTGTTTACTAGCCATTAAATTAACTGAGCTTGGCTAATGGTTTCCTTGCTTTAAGAAACTGACAGTTACTACTAACCGCCCTCTGCTTGTGTTGGTATGAGAACTGACAGTCAGTCAAACACTGTCGGTCATGCAGCTGAGGTAAACTAGGATTTATTCAGGAAGTGTTCTGTCATGTTGTGGACTACAGATTTAAAAATAATATTTTACTTATTTGTTTCACATGCTATGTCTTAACATGACCATGTGAATCTAGTGGCTGCTGGCAACCCCAGGGATGTGTTTCTCTATGAATGCAAGGTGTAATGTCAGTACAGATAATCTTAACTGGAATCTTATCCCTTGCTGGACAGACATAGATGCATTAGCTAAATGTAACACTACAACCACTGTGTAGGATATGTGGGAGTAAAAAAGGATAGCATTCATAATGTTTTTATCAGTGGAAAATAAGAATTAAAACTGCATTCAGATCTGCTTAGACATCTACATAAGCCAAAAAAAGGGCTCAGCTCTGGGGGAAGTACTTTCTGGCAGATCAGCCACTTTGGGCATGGGGTGTGCAGCTCTAAATACTTTTGATAGGTCAAACACTTGCAGGATTTTAACCCAGACAGTCTTAGTCATCCCATGGTAAACTTCCATAAGCACATACAAATCTGTATACTTACTACCAATCTAGCATTTTGAATATGTTGACTCAACTTTGCTGCTACATCTCATCTCTGTTTGAGTCAGTGACCCCATTTGCAAAGCACTAAATCCTTATCAACAGCAACACAGCTTGAATCTCTACCATGCTTGCTATTGCTGTAATGTCATCTGACCCTCACTTTATATGGTGTGATCATCACTGTATATTCGTCTGTGTTTTCACTAACTACTGGACTGGAATGGAGTAATTTTTGTTATGTGCAAAAACAGACATGTATTGCTTATTCATACCTTCCTAATTTGTTGGTTTGCAGACCACAGCTGAAATACAGCCAACCAAAGAGCTAGAACAGTGGTTCTGTAACTGTAGGATGGGCCCCACTCATGGGCATAGAGCCACTATAAGGTTAAGAATAAAAAACATCAAATAACTAAAAAGCACTCTTCTTGTACATAAATTAAAATACCTTTATTCACATGACATGGTCATGTCTAAGCAAAAAACTCCCAACGTCTTTCAGCATGCAAGCCTTCATTAGGGAGTTTTAGGGAGATTGAAAAATGGTGTCCACCTGGGGTGAGACTGAAATATTCCACCAGTGATGCTCCAACAATAGAGCTCTTCAAAACCAGGATGAGGTGTAGGAGTCCAAAAATGTTAACATAAAGTCCACAACATTCATCAAATTTATATCAAAAGTACCTAAGCAACACACAACAGCATCAATCACAGGTAACCTGAATACAACTCAAATAACAACAAGGCCTATAAATTATATGTATAAAAAAAAAAAACCCTTTTTGAATCCAGGAAGCACTCCTTCCCAAAAATTGATAGGGGTGAAATTTCATCAGATTGACTTGGAAAAATTGACAGCAAGAAGTGTTTTTTTGATGAAGTCAAAGTTTTAAGAACACATTTATCATTTCCATTAAAATTATTATTTCTAAATCTGACAATGTCAGCATATCCTGTTCATTTGCTATATTTTCTATTCAGGCTAATTTCATGTGTGTTTTAATAGAAAACACAAGAATTTCCAGGTGATCCCAAACTTTTAAGCAGTAGTGTATGTTAGGCCTGTATTACTGTGTTGCGTTTTATATTTAATACATTAATATTTTTACATTTTTACATTTCAATTAAACATTTGGGCAGAGGCTCTAAATAAAAGGAGAAAAATAATCACATAAATGAGCACCACTCATTCATTAGTAGGTATTTTAATCATGACTTATAAAGTAATATGAGATTTTGGTCATATTGCCCAGCCCTGTTATAAACCATTCTAATTGTGTTTCTAAATGTAGATATGTACTGTATGTGTATAAAGTATGCCCCCATGGTTAACAAATCCAAGCTTGCTTTTGTAGCCAAACCCTGGTTTATTCCTTGTGTGTACATGTGGGAATTAAAATTGTGATGGCAAATAATAACATCAAATTGCCAAGGTGAACAAGCAGAAAACATGGAAACCGGCTTCAGACTTCCTACATTAGAGATCAAGTTTAACTTAAAAAAGCAATTATTTACATGCACTCTCAATGCCAATTACAAATCCTACTGTCACCTAACAGGCCCATGTAATTATACAACAATTCTATTACGTGATTGACAAAATTTAGACTTTGCAAGTTTTGTAAAAACCTTTAGTAGAAACACGTGTA
>VUQH01054684.1:15985-66980 GCA_015106775.1 Etroplus canarensis | reverse complement strand
TTCCAGCATAGTGCAATAGCTCTCCTGGCTTGTAGAAGTCCAAAGTCCAAAACTGCATACTGTCTCTGCGTTTGTAGAAAGTTCTTTGAGTATATTCCAAGCACACATAGTTTAGCATTTAAAGGGACCCTGATATTAAACATTTCCGACAGACATTGTATAACATCCTTCCAGAAGTTTTGGATCTTTGCACATTCTCACAAGCAATGAAACATAGTTCTTTTCTCAGTCAAACACTTGGTACATACATCTGGAATATTAGCAGACCTTAACCAGATACATTTTTTGTGTTTTAGCACATAATGTTTATACAATCGTTTAGCTGTACTACACAGTATTTAGATTGCAACTTTAGAATAATTCAGTATTTTCTGTAATTGTTGAGTTGGATTTTTATGCCACAAATGTTTCTGAAAAAAATCTTTCTGGACAATTATTTTTCAGTAGTTGCTTCTGTGCAATATTTTAACCATTTCCTTCATCTTCCTCTTCTTCTTTCAGTTTTTTTCCCTTTATGGGTTGCTATGATGGCTCATCTGCCTTGTTGGAATGGCCAGTAACGGCTGGATCAAAATAGGAGGCTTGAGGCAGATATAAGGTGCAGACCAACCAGGTGTTTATTCCCCAATATTGATGAAGACGCTAGACAAAATAAAAACAATGTTGTCCACAGGTGGCATGTGGTTTCAGCAGCAGCCTCTGGTGTTGACTGGCAGTCTCTTAAAGCCTGCTCATTATCAGCCCACAGAAACTGGAAACTGTAAAAGAATGCTCGAGCCACTGGTGGGAATTTCAGCTCTTTTTAGAGAGCTGGATCTTCTGGCTCAGTTCACCAAGGGGAGACAGCTCTTTCGGCTCCCAAACGTCTCTTCATGTTACCACTTATACCTTTTATAATTCAGTCAAATTTTGCTCTCTTTTGACTCATAATACGTAGGTGTAAAAATATATCACTTAAATTATTACTTATTATTTGATGCATCATTTGTACTGAAGGATTTAAATGTAAAAATTACAGCCTCTAATATTAAATTGCTGAAGCCAATTTTTTTATTGTGTTTACCAACTTAACTATAAAACCACCCAATGAATACTCCGACATGCTTGTTGAACTACTACTGCTACACAAGGCAGATAGGAACACATGTAAAACCATTAGACATTTTAAAAATGACGTATTTTTGTCATTTTCAGTTTTTATTTAAACATATTCCCCTAACAAAAGAGTAAGGCTTTCTTGTATTAATAACAAATGTGAAAAAAACAACAACAGCTGATTCCAAACTTTGCAGAGGAAAAGTACTGAAAAAAGGCACATTAAATACAGGACTCAAGTAAATGTGCTTTGTTAATAATAAAAAAAAAATGCAAAACAGCAGCATCCAGCACTTTTAGATGTCTCTATGGACCCCTGCCTTCTTCCCTGCTTGGTGATATGATCCTTGTCTACCCTCAGGTGTATGGTTTCACAGCATACACGTGATATTTAGTTAGTGAATGCATTTAACACTCGTAGCGTGTAGATTGTTATATCATTCTTCCTCAATGGCGCCTGGATGAGGGGCTGCTCTTTGTACTGGTTCGTTTGCAACCGATACATCTCTAACAGGGACTCTTGGAGAGACACCACTGGGAGGAAAACACATAGGTAAGATTCACAACATAAACACATTTCACTCATTCAATTACTTTCTTATATTCATTCATCAGCAGAGCAGGGAACACCCTGGACAGGTCGCCAGTCTGTCACAGAGCCAAGCAACCATTCACACCTACAGTCAATTTAGAATTGCCAATTAACCTAACCCCCTTTGCATGTCTTTGAACTGTGGAAGGAAGCCAGAGGACCCAGAGAGAACATGCAAACTCTACACAGAAAGGCCTAAGGTAGCCAGTTGTTGGGTTTGAACCCGCACCCTCTTGCTGTGAGGTAACACTGCTAACAACCACGCCACTGTGCTTCCCTGCTTTCTTATATACAAATTAATATTATTTCTTACTAGCCTAAACTTGCGAATAATCTATTATCATTTCCAGGACAGATCTACCAGTACCAGCTGGCAGGCCACACCCAAATATTTAAAGAAATTAATAAAATATCACGAGTCTTTGTTTCTGTGTGTTTCTTCATGAATGCCACCAGTGTGCCAATATGATATATTTAAGTAATGAAGTGGACCTTCTTTTCTTGCCTCTATCTCACCCTGTGCCATGCACTGCCTTCTCTTACACCAGCCACCTTTATATCCACCTTCACTACATCCATGAGCCTTCTCTGTGGTCTTTTAATTCCCCTTCTGCTTGGCAGCGCCAAACTCAACCTCAGCTCTTGCTTTGTCACCAAATTAGTCCACCAGAGCTTTTCCTCTGATGTACTCATTTCTAATCCTGTCCATCCTGGTCACTCCCAGTGAAAATCTCAACACCTTGAACTCTGCCACCTCCAGCTCTGCCTCCTGTCTTTTTCTCAGTGCCACCATCTCCAAACAATACATCATACCAAGCCTCACTACTGTCTTGTAAACCTTTCCTTTCATTCTTGCTGCTATCGTTCTGTCACGAAGCACCCCTGACACTTGTCTCCACTCACTCCACTCTGCCTTCGTTGCACTTTTTCACCTCTTTTGTGGACTGTCTGTTGCTTTGGATGGCTGACCCCAGGTCTCATCCATTTTCACTACCTACGATTTCACCCGCCTTCCTCTCATCCACACACATGTATTCTGTCTTGCTTCTCCCGACTTTCATTCCTCTTCTCTCTGGTGCATACCTCCACCTCTCCAGTCTCTTTTCCACCAACTCCCTGCTCTCATTATATATTGCAGATGTCTCTGAACATCATATTCCACAGAGACTCCTTCCTGACCTCACCTGTCAACCTGTCCACCACCACTGCAAAAAGGAAGGAGCTCAGAGCCAATCCCTGATGTAATCCCACCCCTACCCTGAAGCTGTCTCCAGCCAAAGCATGTGCTTCTGGCTGTTTTTTAACCTGTTTCATGAAAAATTCCCATAAGAATAACAGAAGACAAAATCTTACATGATTACCCTTTTATTTTTTCCTGCTTTGTGCAAGGTTCTTTTCAAAACCAGAATAATTAAAAAACTGAAAAGTTCATAGATTCATTCATTGAATCTTTGTTCTGTAATTAAAGAAAAAAATAGAGGCTTGATGGAGATTTTTAAAAAAAAATGTTATCTCACATTTTCCAAGTAGGCCATTGATGCCACTAGAAATTTTCAAGGAAACTTGAGAAAAATATGGATAAATAACTTATTATTGAAGGCTGTGACCTAGCTGGATACTCTCATGCCAAAGCAACAAAGTAGAATAAAGGTTGTTTGGCTAAAAAAACTTCATGTTGGTAGGAATGACAATGACATCCAACAGTGCAATATTTCAGGAACACTGAGTCTGGAAAAGCAGCTCTTTATGAAGTAATGTCTTTGAAATATTTTGAAACAGCTAATTTTATTTCTAAAGTTACAGAATGATATCTGTTCAGTATTCACTACTGCTGGAAAGTTAATACTTTTCATTCTAACCACAGAATATATTTAAATGATAGCCATACCCTCTGGGTCTGAAAAGTGAAACCAATGCAAAAGTATCTAGAAAAAATACCGTTTTTTTCTACTGGCCAGTGTATAGGGCCAGTATAAGTATATAATCCTATTACTAACTTGATTTATGGTCAGAGTGAACAGTTAAATCCAGGTAATGAGTTTATAATCTCAATGACTAGTTTCAGACAGATTTAAGGCATTTTGTACCCATGTAAAATAAAAATGAATGCAGTGTATTCTCTAGGTTGTAGCTAGATGCTTTTGAAGTCTCTGTGGAGTGGGGTATCCTTGCTTTCTCAGTCACATTCACCCCTTTCATATGACTTGTGGTTTCAAAAGCAAGCATAATGGTGGCCAAAATGCTACACTTGAGGGTTCAAACTGAGGCATTTCAGTGGGTGATGTCATAATGGCTACCAGCTTTCATTTATAGTTTATAATACTAACCAGACCACTTGCTTTGAAAAACTGTAAATACTGTGTATTAAATTCGATATAGTATCAGCTTACAACAAAATCTGGCATTTGGCCACAGTCTCTGAGTTCATCAGCAGGGTTTGTTTTTGTAAACACAGCTGGGGTCTGGTACTTGTGTGGGTGGTACAAACCTACTTGGAAGCCATACAGGCGCACTGATAACACCCATGTACGCTGGTGTATGTGTCTGTGGAGAAAAAGGCGGTGAGCATCACATGTAATAATACATGTTTTTAAGTGCATGTTTGTGTTATTGTAATGTGCAGTTCTGTGCGTTTGTGTGGGTGTGTGTTTATCTGCATGACGCTTATGCTGAGGGGCAAGAGAATCGAAAGAGGGAGTGAGACAAGCTTGAAGTCAACCTCAGATGCCCCCTGCAGTCTCCCACTGAGTGGGAGCTTGCGAATTTGAAGGGACACACATTTTAGTGTCTTTTTGTTGGAGTGGCAAAACTTAGTGACATGTAATCTCAGAATGGTAGCAGAAAAGCCTCTTCAGATGAAGAGGTTCACTCTTCCTGCATTTCCTCTCTTACATTAGTATTTTGAAAATGAGCCTTAGTTGATACACAGGAGATTCTTTGGTTTGTTTATCTCTGTTATCTTTATTAGTGTTGATGCTGCATTCTGTTGTAATCTTTGAAACAGTGCAAATTGCAATGTTGTTTTTAAAGACAGAGCGAAAGAAGCAAAACACTCTTTGATTATTAACCTCCATTATATTGTTGTGAATAATTAGTGCATGGCTTCAAAGTATTGGCTTTGGGAGTGTTGCCAGTATTGTATTGAATGTGTGCAGAATATGCAGTGATAATTAGACACTGCTGTTGGCTTAGTGATTACCCATCAGCTGCAACTGACACCTTTCATTGCATATGAAACAGTGGTGTGCTAAAACACAGGGAATCATGACTTCTCTAGTAAGACTGTGGAATTTCTCAGTACTTAGAGAAGCAGAGAGGATGAAGTGAGTTTAGGAGGGGTCTGTCAGTGGCTAGCCTCAAGGTGAGTGACAAAATCATTACAACATCAGCATATTTCATTCTCTTTGTACCCAGTAGTAAAAGAGCCAGAGACCCACTTTGTCAGTAGATCAGAACTGAGTTTTATTCAAATTAAAAATGCACAGATATCTTGGCACAGAATATATGCTGTGAAAAAAATGCTGCAATTTGTCTTTTCCGGCTCATTGCTCAAGAAAAGCAGCTGTACTGTATGCTGTTGCCCTGTAGCAGGAGTATGCAGAATTGGTTCAAATGATAAATAATACAAATACAACACAATCTTATTAAAATTAAAACCAATATAATATGATTTCCTTCATGTTTAAGTCAATAATATAACCAACCTAGGTCTACAAACTTGTGAATGAATCATATTAATTGCAAAATTAGTAAATAATCATGCAATTGCAGCCACTTACTTCTGTGGGACCATCATGGCAAATTGGCTTTCTGGGAATTTTCCAGAGAATAATTAGAATTGGCATAATATATTGGGAAAATACAAAGTTCTGCAGAGAAAATTCAATTGTCTTGAGCTGATTTTTTTTGAAGGACAAATTAGTTGAGCAGTGACTTCTTGCAGTCCCTTTTAATCCACAGCACAAACAATCCACTACACAGGAGAACCTACGGTGGTCCTCAGGAAACAAAATGGAGTAATTTACAACTGCATCCACAAGTAATACTACTCCAGAGTTTCATGTATTAAATTATAAACACTTAGAAATGCAATTGAATTGAATATGTTTTAGGAATTAGAAGTTCAATTTTTAAAATGCAAAAGCAGTAGATTGTAGCTGATTAAAAAGGATGACCATTCTGCAGAGTGGTATCATTTTATGATAAAGGCAAAAGCTGGTATTCCAGTCTGTTTTTTCTTTCTGAGCTACTGTAGAAGCATGGTGAAGCAACATGGTCACTCCTATTCAAAGGGTCCTGCTATCATAAAAATATCAACATAAATATCAATTATTATCCTGGAGTGATTTTACACTATAAAAAGTGTCATGGCCCCCTGTCCACCTGCCTCGGAGCCATTCCTCTCTCTCTCTCTCTCCTTCTTTGGGGTCTGGGTGGTATTAACAATCTGCTTAGTTTCAGGTGTGTGTGGTGTGGGTGGAGTGGAGGTGCACACCTGTAGCTGGTTTCCCATCTGTGCTGTATTAAGGCCTGCAGACTCGTGAGGACTCCGCCAGAGTATAGCTACAGTTACCGCATGTCCATTATTAAATTTTGGCAAATTTAATCATTTTTAATAGCCAACAACTTTCCTGTCTCCCAGCAATTGTCAATAAATGAATTAAATTAAAAGTTATATGTGGAAACATTTTATGACTTTATAGTCACATATCACTTTGACATGTCAGATGACTTATTTATCCCATTATTCAATTCAGCTTTGGCTTCTAGCCTTGTATTTGTGAATTCAATATGAAAATATATCTTATCTTGTTTCTGTTTTGTGTATCTGACCTACCTTGTGTGATTACAGGTTTATCATAGTCCTAAGACATTTTTTTCCATGTGATTTTAAAGACAGAAAAATACACACTTTAAGCTCATGAAAACTGTAAGTGCAAATCTCTCTTGCCATATATAAAAACAGCAAAGAGAATTCATATAAATCAGCTGCCTTGTAGACTGGAGGGTTTTCCTTTAACACAACACTCATAGTATAGAGAACAACTTCATTATTTGACCTATGTGTTTCGGTCCTGCACCTTGGAAGTTGACGAAGTTACGCCAGAAACCTCTGCTCGAGCTTTTCTCTGACAATAGGCTTCCAAAATGTGGCCCACAGACCAATGATGGCTCTTTGTTACATTTTATATGAAAGAATAATAATAATAATTAGAAAAGAATGTAGTGTTATTCATTTTCATTCAACCATTGTTCATGCAATGCTATTTGGTAATGTAGAATGAGACTAAGGAAGCTTTTTAGTTTTAACTTTTCTGTTTAAACCATTATAGCAACTAAACTTTCCTAACACTGACAATTAAAGCTGACACCAAAGAGTTTAACAGTCACCTCAATAATGGTGTCATCAAAAATCTGAGGACCACTCTTCTAATGTGATCACTTTTAGATACAGCAACAGGTTAAAGTTCTATAGTACTGTTTTACAATGTACAAATTGTAGAAACTCTGATGTTTTAATTGACATTTTAATGTTATAATTATCTCTGCGCATTCAGTGTAGAACACACAAAAGGACATCTCATCAGCATTGCTTAACAGATTGAAATAGTGCCATGAAGGGGAGCTTTCCTTCTGTCAGACCCGCCAAATGAGTGATTAATTGTGTGTAGGGGGAGTGCTGTGTGTGTCATTAGCCTTTTGACTGTGGACCCCTCTAGGAGTGATAGTCTCCATGACTGCTTCACACTCAAAGTGCAATGTCTCCATTTCTCAGGCCTCTTGAATCGATTGTATGTGTTAATTGTAAACATTGATGGCATGACAAATCAGGAAGCACATGTTCAAACAGGAGGATGTGCTTGAAGGAAAAATAAGATTAAAACATTAAATGCTTTAACATAATTTTCATCTATCTATCTATCTATCTATCTATCTATCTATCTATCTATCCCTCCCTCCCTAGCCCTATTTGCCCTCTTTCAAACAGTACATGTAGGCCATAGATAAGCTTTCCACCAATGCCCTGACTATGTCTACTCTTCTAAATTTACATGCTGTTTTACCATTGTTTTTGTTAGTACATCTCTGACACAAGGTGTTTTTTGCTAACTTCTGACATTCTGCAGTCATTAAAAAACTGTGTGAAAATGCATACACAGTCATGTGAAAAAGAAAGTTTTCTGACGACCCTCAGCAATCTTGTGAAAAACAAAGTACACCCTTATTGCTTGCATAGGCATGAAGGGTAAGTAGCAGCCAGGTGCTGCTAATCAAACACGCTTCATTATTTAATCAACAGCCAGTATGACCACCTCTATTAGAGAAGAAATTTTGGCAGTTTGCACTTCTGGAGCATTCAGGTGTGTGTTAATACAACACCAAAATCTTCCCTTGAGTGGGCGCCCTGGCAAATTCAACCCAAGGTCAAACTGTGCAATACTCAGCAAATTGCCAAATCTCAAGAGCTAAATTTCAGACTCTATAGGCCTCTGTTAGCACATTAAATGTTAAAGTTCATGACTGAACAATTAGAACAAGCCTGAACAAGTTTGGAAGAAGGGTTGCCAGGAGAAAGCCTCTTCTCTCTAAAAAGAACATGGCAACATTGCCCACAGTAGGTTTGCAAAGTTCCATGTGAGCAAACTACAAGATCTCTGAAACAGTGTTTTTTGGACAGATGAGAGAGATGAGATGAGGTTTGGCCATAATGCACAACACTCTGTTTGGTGAAAACCAAACACAGCATATCAGTACAAACACCTCATACCAACTGTTAAGCACGGTGGTGGAGGGCTGATGAGTTAGGCTTGTTTCACAGCCACAGGACGTCAGGACTTTGCAGTCACTGAGCTCTTCTGCATACCAAAGTATTCTAAAGTCAAATGTGAAGCCATCTGTCCGACAGCTATAGTTTGGCTGAAACTGGGTCATGCGACAGGACAGTAATTCCAAGCACACCTACAACAGAATTACTGAAAAAGAAAAGAATCAAGGTGTTGCAATGGCCCAGTCAAGTCATACAGGAAACAGTTACTTCAAGTTATTGCTGCTAAAGGTGGTTCTACAAGCTACTGAATTATAGGTGTACTTCTTACAAGACTGCCTATTGCATTTAATGTGCAAAACACAGACTGTATAAAAAAATCCACTTTCTTTCTATACAGGTTGTGTTCAAATGCATAAAAACAAGGCAAATCAAATCTAAAACATATAAGAAATGTAGCTGCTGGAGAACAGGTTTCTTTGTAATACTGCACTTCTGAGAGTGGACATTTGAACTGTGATGATATGTGGCTCAGCTGGAAAACAGCTGCATTCAGGGTAACTTTAGGGCACAACATAGTACACAACAGAGAATTCAACCCTGTAAAATCAGCACCAGGGAAATATGATTCATGAAAAGAAACACTCCACCAACCAGCCCCTCCTCCACTTACATACAGAAAATAATTTAACCTAGATGTATTGTTATGGAGAAACATGCCATGCTGACTTTCAGTAATTTTTCTGCATATTCCATCTGACTTGAGGTCAAACAAGAGAGGATTAGCAAGCCTTAAATCCATGCAGGTGGTGCTGTGGCCTTGGGCTCAAGTCCTCTCAGTTTAGTATGCAGGCTGGCTGGTTTGGAGAATTGGAGCACGCCACTGCTCTGGGGGGATTTTAAGCTAAATAAATAGACAAAATAAAAGAGCCAGAATAAGAAAGGGTTTTATGGAGAAAGAGGTGATATTAGCTTTGTGATTGAGCGGGGAGAGTGGGACTAGGAGAAGAGGAGGGAATGGAGAGTCACACAAGGTGCAAGTGTTGTGGCGTTTTGTGGTGTTTTGGTTCTTAATTATCACATCCCCTAGTGGGCCGTTTCTCTTTCCAGCTCACCCAGTTTCTTCATCTCCTTTTCAATTTTCTAATTGCATGGTTTTAATTAAAGCCACACAGCAGTGACAGCAACTCAATTAAGAGCCAAGAAATGGGCACAGCTAGAGGATGCTGTTATTTTTTAAGGGGTGTGGGGGTATCTCTGACCTGTTTTCTATGTTGTATCCACAGTACTTTTGAAATGGATAACTCAACAAGCAACATCTCCTCTGCATGAATAAGTGATGTGAAATTTCTAATGCTGATGATATATTAGGGCCAGTACTGCGCTGTGACATTGTGTTATAAGGGATGGGGTTTTTTTATTTTATTTTTATGGTAGCATCTATTCATCGTCCCTTTAATAGGAAAAATACTTTCTTTCTCAAATAACACACACCTCTTTTATTTATTTATTTATTTTTAAACTTTTTTTTTTTACAGATTCTGTTTTCCTACTTTTTTCCTTCTCGCTCTTGGTGCTGTGATACCATGTCTGGTTGTGTTCCCTTTCTGTATCATTTCTTCCCCCATGAATCCAAGCCAATTTCCCTCCCTCTAACTGCTCAATTACTGATGTACTGTAGCCTCCCGCTCTCTCTCCCTCCGCTTCTCTCATTTTCTTAATGATTTCACATTCCACATTTTAGAACTTATTTCTCCTCATCCCATGTTTTAATTATGCAGCAGCATTTTGGCTCCTGCTTCTAACGATACAGTTGGTGTCCTACCTATTTTTGTACAGAGGATCTTTCAGCTGAATTAGATACTGAGTGTATGATTGCTTCTAGATTCCCTCTGCAATGAGACAATTACAATTATGCCCCAGCCTTTGATGTGCTTTCCAAATAAGTGGGTCAACTCAGATGAGAGCAAGCCAGATACAAAATTTCCTCAAAGTTAAGGAAAATCAAACAATTCCATTTAAAAACTCACACTACACTTACTGACCAGGTTTTTAGAGTCGTTTATTTATTTATTTGCATCTGCATTTACACCTGCCAGATAAATCCAGCAACACAGTAAGTGTAGCCGGCATGTTTGGAAAGAATCAGGTGTTATGCCACTTGCTCTGAGTTTTACTGCCATTACCACATCAAGATATACTAATATCACAATAAAATGTTTGTGTAATTTTTAGTAAGAATAACTAAGTAGAGACTTTGATTTGATAAATAATGACAGCCTAAGCCCAAGTTGTGACCATGATCCTGTAGCTTTTGAATTCTTAACACATTTTTAAAATGTCATATTTGCAAGTGTGAAATTATTATATAATTGGTTTGAAACCTCTGAAGAGCCACCTGCCAATCTTCTAGAGCTTCAAACTACAGCTTGTAGCTATCAGCTGCAGTGACTGCTGTTGTTTTCACCCTGTAAGTCTGTGTATGTGTGAATATGAGTGCATTTTTAATGATAGCATTTTAGAATCCATTGGACACCTAGCGGGAACCAACAGAAAGGCAGTTTTGTCTTCTGTGGCAGGTTTGTATAGTTTGTCTGTCTAGATGCTCATGGACAGATATTGCTGATCACATCCATGCATGATACAGTGTGTAGGCCACATTAAAATTAATTAAAAGTAGGTGCTGAGTTAGAATATGGTGGTGGTTTGATCGATGAGCACTGCATACTCATGTAATAATGTAGCAATTACACTGACACATTCACACAACTTGAAAAGCTTTTTATAATAGGACCTAGGTGGTGTTGGATGTGAATGTCCTTAATCTTTCTTCTGCACAATCTTCTACCAAACTGCTCTTGGCTCCTCTCAGTTCATGTTTTGAGCTGTTTTTGTTGACAGATATCTGATGCTTGGAACTCTAGACAGAGTTTTCCAGTCACAAGAAGTGAGCACTTACCATAAATGTTCAACACCTTGTCTGAAAACGCTGATATTTTGGAAGTACTCCGATTTACTTTCCTGCCAAGAGTTAGATTAAAAGATCATTACCATTCTCATGTCCAAGTGGAAAATGCACAGACAGTAGTCAGACAGTAGTCAGTAAACATAGTGCAGCATAAAGACTGGAAATGGGGAAAGCCCGGCTTTGTTAATAGGTAACAAAGCCTGCTTTTAATTTATAATGTCTTAACTTCAGTATTAAAACAAAAGATTGTATATGTGGTCCAGATCATAACATATGAAACAGTTAAATGATCTGAAGAGGCTAAGAAGGTTGAGCTCTTTTCAGGTTTTTGAACCACAAAATTAATCTTCCATATAAAGCTAGTCTTAATTTAAACCATAGTCACTTATAAGTTACATGATGATGTTTACATGAAATTAAAAATGTTCAGATTAACAATCCAACAAACCCAGCAGGTAATATTAAAACATATGTGTTTTTTTTACTTTATTGACTTCTGGGCAATCATGGTTTATTTGATATTTTCCCCCAAATTACAGTAGTAGCTGTTTGTGTGCATAAGAAGAATATTATTAGACAATCCACACCCTGTTGGCTTCAGCAAGAATTCCAGATGACTAGGGAGACACCGTGTACTTTACTTGTTTATCTTTCACTATCTCATTCAGATCATTCAAACATGAACATGGAAAAGCAAAAATTACTCTTGGCTGACTTTGTACTTGACTGCAATCATTTGATTGACTTGGAGTCCAGAAAATACGCCCTGTCCATTTGGGTACATTTGGTTCCATTTAAATTTGAAATTCTGATGATAAGAGGTACCTTAACTTTTGAAATCATTGTCGAAACAAGAAATTTTGCATGATTTTTTGTGTGATAAAATCTGATGTACCTGGTTTAGTCTCCATCTTGTGCAATCAAATTTAATTTTGACAGTGTTTGGGCTGTTTCAGAAATTAAATGTTTACAAAACCAAAATATAGGGAATTTAGTGAGTTATCTTAACGAAGATAGGAAATTAATCTGGTGGTAGAAATTTAAACTCACTGCAAGAAGCAGAGTAGGAGCGCTTATTAAGTATGTCTGGGTTCAAATGAACTGGGTGACAACTGGTGGTAGTGGAAGGCAAAAGAGAATCCAAGACCAGATGTCAGACCTGCTATCAATTTAAATATAACTGTACAACACTCTCATCCATGCATACAACCAGTCCTTCTGTGCTCATTTATCATTAAAAGAACTGGAATAAAAAAAGTTACATTTACTTACTGGGGGATCAATTTCTATCATGATGATAGGAGTTTAGAGGGGAAATAGAAGCTAAGTTCTCTAGGCCCATTAATAATAATGATAGCTTAGAATAGCTACAGATTCCACAAGAAATATTAATTACTACCTTTAATGCTTTAATGAGATTTATTGAACTGTAGTCCATCACAATACAGTCTGCATGTCATGTTTGAATTTTTGTTTGTCAGGAACCGAGTTGACACTTTCTTTCTGTATGTCATTGGTATAATAGGTTAATATTTATTTTGTATATTGCATGTAAGTACTTTCTGTTTAGAGAGGGAGAAGAGTTACTTGTTGGAAGCAGCTATAGTTAAGCCAGTAGTGTCTGACCAGGGAAGGCACATTGCAAAGTGCAGCACAGATAAAGAGGTAAGTGGGGTGAGGAAAAAGCTAAATTTGCAGACACAATCAATTTCTGGTTTAAACAAATTAAGAGAAAACGGCATGAAAAACGGATTAAGCATACATTTTTCTTTCTCCAAGCAAGCCAAGTCTTAGATGCAAAAAATAAAAGTAAAATAAACAGCCACAGACTGCAGTGGTAGACATAAGAAGATATAGATTTTAATATCTTTATAAACATTTTTGTACTGTTTGTACTTTGATGATAGCTTACTGAACAATTTAATTATGGCAAAGAAAAAAAAGATTAATAGGCATACATTTGAACAAGAAAGAGGAGGTGAGGAATTGTGCATCAACAAATAAAAGGGTCTAAAAATATAACATGAAAAATAATCACCAGAAAATAAAAAATGTAAATACTCCTCCTGAGAGGAGGAGTAAAAAACCCTGTTATCATCATTGATGTCACTGATATTGTTTGTTTTCTCATAGTAATACAGTAAATGATTAATATCAGCACTGCAAGAAGTCCTCCTGTCTCCACTGTTACTGGTACAGTTCCTATCATTGATACAAACACTGTCTTATCAGTACATTTTAGGGAGGCACAAGAGCTCCAGAAGTGCAGCGTATTCTGTAAAAGTCCATCACCAATCTGCATTTCACTCAACCCCCTTATTACTTCAGAAGCGATTGTCTTGCTCTTAGATCTCTAGGTCCATGAACAATCGCAGCATTTAATAAAGAAGGACAATTCTCACTGTATGATCCTAGTTTTGTGATGCTCCATTCAAACTCTTCTTTAAAAAGCTTATTGATCACAAGAGTCATTTAAGGTATGCACACATTTTTTTTCTAGAGTTATGTTCTTGTATCCCTTTGAAGATAAGTGATTCAGAAAAAAATGTGTTCCTCACATTCTCATTGAGGCAGGGATGTCCTCACTGAGGAGGGATCAGTTTAACACATCCTCACTAGGAAACAGAGAAGTCCCCATTTGACCCTTGACCTCTAAGGCTCCTGTTGGCCCTGCAGCAGGGATCCATTTCTAGGTCCATTTTGTGTCTTAGAAAAATCAAATGAACAACATCTGACACAAGATATAGACAAACTCTTCATTATTCACAGCTTGATCTCCCAGAGACACGCATTGCTTCCCAAGCGAATGAAAATAGCGGATGGCAGTCCTCATCATCTTGAAACAATTAGCAGCTTAGTCTTGAGTTGCACAGAAGGAGGGAAGTTGTGTAAACAAAAATGCCACAAAGAGTTGTCTACAAATACTGTTAGGCAGAAGGTATAGTACCTGAAAAAAAAGAGCCAGCATTATGTAGAGAGTAGGTGTTACAGTTTGTTACGGCTTCATGTTGTGTATGAGCTTTTAATGGCCATAAAAACATCTGTGGCTATAGGCTTTTACTCTGTGGTGAGAATGGCAAATACCTATGTTTCATACTGTTTCACAATTTATTGCCATGCTTGCACTTTACCTCTTTGTTTATGAGACACACATTGAATTGTTTGGACCTGTTGTTAGCAAAAGGATGCAACAGAAAAATACATGTGGCAGAGGGGATGAGCGTATGATAAAACTTACACTGGAGGCTTCACAGGCTCATTGACTTTGCATTTATACCTTCTTGATAACAATTCACAAGCCCTGAACTCAAACATAAAGCTCAATCGGGCACTTGAAAACTTAACTATTTCAAAGCCAGCTAGCTAACAAGTTTTATCCTGCTTTTTCCATCATCTCTTATGTTGCTGTTCTCTTTTCACCAAGTTGTGGTTATCAGAACTCCAGTTTAAGTTAAAAAAAAAGTTAAAACATTTAAGACACAAAGACTACAGTGATTAAATCATAATGGCATTGGCAGTGCAAGCTTGGTCTGCATTTACCTGTCATCATTCTCAGTTCGTCCAATCTTTGTGCTGTGAGTTTTTCTCTTGTTGATGTTTGATGCTTTGAAACCTTTTTCAGTCTGAACAGTAAAGCTCCCTACACTACATTTACACATATAATCAATTCACACACATACATAAAAAGACACTCAGGCCTTGTAGTGCAGGAGCAAGAGAGGGTCTGAGGGCTTGCTTTTTTGTAATTAGCATTGACTAAACCCTCTGAAGGTCAGCGGAGAATGTATTCAGTATATGTCACTATTAAAGCAACAAAGAGGACGTTGACATGTAGTAAGTTCTGGGCTATGGTTGCTCTATTGTTGGCTTGCTGAACCCCACTAGGGGGGCGAACAGTGGTCCGGGGAGTGCACTTGTGCTTCCTCCTTGTGACTGTGCCATCTGGGGATGTGTGGTCATGTTTTCCCCCCTCTGTGAAATCTGGGGAAGACTCTTCCTTTTCTGTCATGACCTCTTTTGAGTGGTGAACCTCATTGTCACCCTTCCCCTTGCTCATCCTGTTACGAGGTTTTGTGCAGTTTCGAGAACGGCCAGGCCTTGAGGGATGCACTATGTGGGTCTGCCCTCCAGAGCCCAGTGCTACTCCACGATTCATGGACGGATTTACTGTGCCAGATAAATTGTTAGTCTGGGCTCTGGACTCTGAGCTAGGAACAGTTGGTGAACAGTTGGGGAAGTCCTCCTTGCGCAGCTCCTTGAGGTCTTTCCCAACCATATTAGCTGGGGACTGGCAACCCACGGAAGATGTCGAACCTCTAAAACGTTTCAACCACTCCCATAATGACATTGCCTTGCAGTCACATGACCAGGGATTGTCATTGAGGCGTAGGTATTCCAGGGCAGGCAGCGTGTCCAGGCACTGTCCAGACAGCTCTATCAGGGAGTTGTTGAACAGGTAGAGGGTGGTAAGACGTTTTAGGTCATGAAAGGCCAAACGATCAACCCACTCTATCTGGTTTTGGTGCAGAAGCAAACGGTCCAAGGCTCGGAGACCTCTGAAGGTGTTCTGGTTAAGGCTCCACAGACGGTTTCCATGCAGGAATAGGTGGCTCAGGTTGTGGAGGTCCATAAATGTATCATCCTGCAGGTACTTCAGATGATTATCCTGTGGAGATACAGGTACAATTTACAATATGCAATTATAATATTAGTTATTCATTACATACATACACACATCATTATAATGTATTACTGTAACCGTAAGTCCACATTCCACAAATACATTTTGTGAATAAGTGTCTTGAAAATTGTGTTCCCAAACTACTGTCCAATCTGTTATCATCCGTTCAAATTCAAATGTCAGTGAATAAGCACATGTTGTGTCTTTTACTCAGAATATTCCTAAACCTATTAAGGTAAGATTAGCTCTTGTCATTTATTTGAGATGCCAGAATCACTGAATTGACACAGAGTTTTTAATTAATCTGTGTCTTTTGTTTTAATAAACTTCACTTTTTTAAAATACAAAATCCACAGCATTATTAGCCTTACTGCTGGTGAAATAAACACAGTAATGGCAGTGTACAAAGTGTACCTGCAAATAGAGATACTGCAGATTTCTGAGGCCTTGGAAGATATTATTTGGAAGTGAACTGAGCCCACAACGGTATAAGTGAAGAGCATTGAGCCGACTCAGCCCATGGAACGTGTCTTCAGCCAAGGAGCGCAAATGGCGGTTGTCTCCTAGATCCAGCTCCTCCAGCAATGTGAAGCCATGGAAAGTTGATGGCTCAATGTATGTGATGTTGTTGGAGTAGATCCAGAGAGTGACAGTATTGGAGCTGAAGTGTCCCCGTAGCAAGCGATGGATCTTGTTGTTCTGTAAGAAGATGCGCTCACTGTCAGGAGGAATGCCGTCAGGTACTGACAAGAAGTTGTGGGCTTGGCAGGAGACAGTGCTGGGTGCAGTGTAGCAGATACAGTGACGTGGGCAGGACCAGGAAAACTCAAGCCCACAGAGAACCAGCAGGAACTCCAGTCCACAACCTACAATGAGAACATACACACAAAGAAAGAAAAAAAGGAAAAATTAAATAACTGCAAAGTTTACACGTTACTTAGAGGCTCTTAAAAAGGTTAAATCCTGTAAATAAAATGATATATGCCTAAAGCCCTGGCTCTGTGAGTCTGTATTTGTACCTAAAGTTAATATAAGCATACTAATGTTTGTTAGGTGTTAAAATGCTCATGGTAAGGATGTGTAATTTTTTTGCAGTTTTGGCATGCTAATACTTGTTATTTAAGGAAGAACACACAGGTAAACCTGGTTGATGAGAATTTCCTTAATTTTTAATGCATTTAACAAAGGGCATCATCAAAGTTATTAGAATTTACCCTCTTGTGACCTTGAATATTATATATGATAAATTGCCTGGCAATTTAACATATACTTCTTTTTCTATTTCAGTCTAGGCCAAAAAGGATGGACATTCAATCAGATGGACTGACACTGCTGCCTCAACGACATGACTGTGGGTGAAAATTAACATATTGAAGTCAACAACACAGATTAAAAACATCAACAAAAATTCCACAGAATGATTTTATTTTACCACTGAATTCATCTGTGTCAGTCGTGGAAATTCATTGCTCATCAGAAGTCCATTATGTGTTTTGTTTCAACACTGCACTTGCATTGTCTCGCTGATCGTTTCCACTCTTGGCACAGAGTGTGTATACATATGGACCTTCCCGCTCACAGTTTGCAGCTCAGATTGTCTAAGTTTGTTTAGGCCCACAATGAAGAGTCTATTAAAGACGGCAAACAATAACACCTGCTCCACTGAGTTACAAGATGTCTCAGTGAAGCTGACCAAATCCCTGGTGCAACACTCGTCTAATTCGACACATATGCAGTTATTTCAGAAATTACCCTTCCCAATACTCTCCCACCTCTGGGAGATGTGCTATTAAGTGTCCATTCCCTTTCCTGAGTCCATTGGTACTTCTATGCAGGGAGTGAAGTCTGTGATCAGTCAGTTTGTGTTGTTAAATGGAGTGTGGAATGCTTATTTAAACTTGTAGTAAGCTACTCTGAGGCGCTTTCTGATCAGTGACATGAGTCCCCGATCCTTGAGATGGGAGATGTGACTTATCCACAGTCTCATCTAAAATGAGCACAACTCACAGCCTGTCATGAAGGTTCCATCTGACAAACCCTGGCTGTCTTCTACCTAGTTTATTATTCACAGGATAGTGGAGCTGTGATTCACTGCCTCTAATCGATATGCCTCTGTTGCCTTTTAACTCACCCTATAATCCTGGGTCTTTTATGCTGGAAATTCAGGGGCAGAATTGCTCTCCACCAAGAGACAGGGCTATTTATCTGAATGTATTTTCTTGCCAAACTGTGGCTAAGCTGTGACATTCAGCGTCTGACTCCACTGACCTTTAACAGTAATTCTCTGTGTCTAGTTGCAGAGCTGGAGCATGGAGCGCTGTGTCACCTGAACATGAGTGTGCTCTCTCGGGCACGGATCTAATCCTATTTGTTAAGCCCTGCCACTGGGCAACAATGGAAATGCATGCATCCTCCTGAACCAGAAATGTGCTCACTAAATGAGATGATTCTTCACGGGTGAACATTGTCAAAAGGTTGAATGTGAGTGTGTTCATGTGTTCTGGTATACAGGTGAATATAATATGCTGGAGACCATGACATGCCGTGATAGAACTTCAGTAAACCTTATCTTTATTTAGACTTTTGATGTGACTCTTATGACCTGCTTCAACACAAACAAGAGAGCTGTTTCACTATTTTATTACTCTGCAGGTGTTATTTATATCTCTGTCGTTCTCTCTACTAGCCATTTCCATGAACGTGTATCAAGTGCGACACCCACTGAGTGAGTAAATAGGTAAAAATGTTTTGCATTAACATTTGGAACATAAAGGCTTGTTTTATTTATCAGACAAATAAGACAAGACACAGTAAATTCTTCAGCTACTCTTTCAGGAAAATTTGCATTATGCAGAATTCAACACATACTTGAGATGCAGCTTTCTAATCATTTCATTTGGCATGGGTGTCGAAATTCATTAGCATACTGACCTTTAAAGAAACAGTGTTTTAAAGAAGAACTTGCAAAATAAAACAAATGTCATAATGCTTTTATGCTTGATCTGAGATTAGATGCTTATTTAAATCACCTCTTTGTAGGAATTCATTCAAGGGATTCTATTTTTCATAAAACTGATCTTATCACTCAAGTAACTGTTTTTTAAAGCCTTAGACTATTTCCATTAACATGTTACCTCATGCATGTCTTCAAAAGAATTATCGGAGCAGGAAAAAGACAGACAGTGATAAGTCTGATACATGGGGAAAGAGGGGGAATGAGGATGTAGATGCTGCCTTGATAAGGAGACAATTTGAATCAGTGATTTGCTAATCATGTTGGACACATAAGGATGCGCCTCCTTGCCTCTCACTCTCCTCAGCTTGTCAGGACAAAGTAATAGATTCTTTGCCCTGCTAAATTTGTTCCCTTAAAATAGCTGTTTCTTCACCACTTTGCAGAATACCATAGCTCTATTTGGAGAGAAAAATCATGAGAAAAAGACCATGGTAGGCGTAATGTCTATTCCTTCTCTATGGAAAAATGTTTTAACGTCAGCCCAGATGAGGCTTTAAATTACATGAACATACTGTATAATGTGGATGCTCTTTTGATGGTGAAACAATCTGACATAATCTCTTCTCCATGCATATTTAGGCTCAAGGGAGCTCCAAACACCTTTTTCAGTGTTTTCAGCCATGCTCAGGGCATGTGTGCTTTATTTTGCAGCTGGTATAACATGCATTTCCACTATTTCCACTGGAGACTTCAATACCTGCCAGCTCACTGATCTCAACACGCCATGTACTTGCGCCACTAAACACTACATGAAATACAGATGGAAATATAATTGCACACATTCACTAATTCACACAGCACCACATCACATAACCAAGGCATCAGGTTCAGCAATGAGGCAGATCATGTAAGCATAAAAGACTGAATGATTCCTGCTTATAGAGCTTTTCAATAAGGCGACTGGTTTTCAACACAGAGGAACAAATATGTATTACGTGGGAATACTGTTGTTAAATGTAAAAAATTAGCGTTTGCCATAACTGCATTGTGTGCTCACACAATAAGCCATTCAGCTCAGATTGTATTATATAAATAGCTTTTGGACATGATGGTCCATATATATGCCAATAGTGCCTATTGGAATTTGGCAGAATAAAGGCGAGGCTCTGAAAAAGAGATAATGTGTTTTTGGAAAAGGAAAAAGCACAGCTATTTCTGGTAGGAGTCTGGACTGTGTATCATCACTTGCGTCACAAGTCTTCAACCTTGCAGTCTTCCCATGAAGTTTCCCATCACCCCCTTTTCACCCCCTACTGATTACTGATGACTGAAGGTATTGATAGCTCTTCACAGGGAAAATCACGTTTGACCTCGTGAGCATTATCATTACTGTCTTCCCTTTTTTCTTTGGGGGTGTAGAAATAGAAGTAGATAAATAAATGAATAAAACAGAATGGCATGGGTCCCCTGAGAGACAATGAGAAGGGACTGTGTAGAATATCAATGAAAGATAGTTCACACTAGCTTTGCCCTCATGAATAACACATCTTTGCTAATGGGAGAGAAATGGTACGTCTGTAAAGCCGTGAGACTCTGCCCATCATTAGACTGGACAAACTCAATTTCCTGTGTCTCTCCAAAGACCCTGATAAGCTCTCTGGTGTTTTTGCTTCCACTACTGGCTGGTTCTAAATAATGTTTCAGCTCACTTAGCACTCAAAACATGTTTGCAATCATGCTTATGCATACAGTGGTCAATAATTATCAAGCAATACCTTGGAATGTCGAATAAATGAATAAATGATCAAATTTTCTCATATATTTGTGTGTGTGTGCACATATGTACGTACACTGTTTAAAAGACTTGCAAAGATCCAAAAAATTAACAAGACTCTCAAGACATACAACATATGAGACTACAGTAAGACTTAACCTTTAGTTTGTATAAGCCTTTCATAGCAAGCAGACCAATACTGTGACTACAACATCAGCTTCTGACATTTCCAGTGTGGGTCAGTGAGTACATATTTATTTTAATTAGCAGAGTTGGAACAAAAGCACACATGCAACTATTGACTGTTCAAGAAAAACAGAAACTGCAATAATGGCAGAAAAATTATACTTTCACTCAAGCTATTTCTCATTAGCATTTTTAAAGAATTTCTCTGTTGACTTGTTAAAAGCGCTGATTACTGCCATTATTCTCTGAACAGCAGACTCACACATGAACACCCCTGCCAACAGCTGTGTCAAGAAACACTTGCCTGGGAATATTTGTTTTTTTCTCTATTTTACAGTTGACTGCAGAATGTTATAGATTTTGTCTCATTTGCCATTTCCCGACCCCACTGCAGGCAATATTGCTTCATAAGGTTGCCTGACTATTTTTCTAGTGAATGAAATGAAAATGGGAGAGAACAATGACAAAGCTGAGAACTTTTAGAATTGCAGGAGAATAGACATTTTTCAGAAATACAATGCTGTGATATTCTTCTTGAGCAGAGAATTCAGCAAACTGAGTGATTGTTTCCTCTCTGTACCAGAGCTGACTCTTAAGTGGCCTCATCTAAGATTTTATGTGAGAGATTGGTCTGTTTTTACCCGAACTCACCTCATCACCTCATAAAAACACTTGGACAATCAGGATTATGTAAACATGTTCCCAGACCTAACTTATAATGCACAAGTTGTTTTTCAGACCAGCAGAGCTTTTGGTGTTGATTTACATTCGGTTGTTCCATTCCATGTTTCATTCCTGTGATTTGTTCCATTCGTAGCAGCACAGTGTGTGCTGTGAAACTGTAAGCCTGTAAGCTGTCAACCATCTTTCACGGCGTGACCACTTCCTGCACATTAATTATAATTTGATCACTCTTCTGTCTGTTTGGCTTTCTTTCAAGGGACAGCATTGTTTCATGTTTCTGATTACATCCCTGGCAAGACAGAAAAACAGTTAAAGTATAGAGAGCAGGTGAGAATTAAATCCCAGTTACATAGCAGGTTGGCATAGAGTGCCAAGTTATGTCAGGATTATAGAGACCATTGTATTTCAGACATGGTTGATATTTATAACTTGCCAAGTGCTATGGCTGTTTGGTGTTGTTAGCAGTACTGGCAGGTCAATTGTGTGGCCCTTGATAGATCTAAAAAACAATGACAGAGGCTTCTCTCACTTGACAGTGCAGACAATATCAGCTGAGGAGGTTGTTGTTTAGATGCTACACAATATGCAAGCACATAAAAAGAAGGATAAAAACCAGAGGGAAGTTAAACACAAAGTAGGCAGACATTATGTGAGTGACAGCAGTGTTTCTCAGTTCAGAGGGCCTAAAAATAACTCCTCTAAACAAGCAAAATCTTACGGTGCATGTACAGAATAATGAACAAGATTTTTGGAGAGTGTTCAAGTCTATAAAGCTCATTTATTTCAAAGATGGAATTTGAGAAGCTAAGAAGCTAGGCAGAGAGGAGAAAGGCTGACGGCTGAGCTATCCGCAGATGTTTAATACCAGCATGTTAATTAACCGACTTAAGTGCTAATTCCACTTGCAGTCAGAGCAGCATCTGTACCTGCTGCTCTTTTACACTTCATGTCTTCAGAGTATTCTGATAAGCATTTATAGATGCAGCACATCATGCATGTACACACAGGTGCAAATGCATACACACGTAAAAATACATACAGAACATACAAGCTATTTATGCATATTCTTAGACAGGCACACTAGCCAAAAATCACAGGTGTTGACAGCAACACTATCAGCCACCAACTACATTCATTCATCATGACAGCAGAAAGCAAAATGATTCAAATATATTGCCCTCCCTGTGGTGATATTGCACCACACAGCCCAAACTAAACTAATGGTTCTGCCAAACCCATATAAATCATCCAAAGTGTATCCATATGTAGTTCATATACTGTACTTCTATTAAGGGGACAGAGAGCATTTATAATGCAATTCCCGTCGGTGGAGTGGCTAATAATTATCTTTCATATTGGCTCTCAGAGGTGTTTAGAGGCTCTAAATCTACAAACACAGAGAAATCTTTACCATCTGGTTTGCAGCGTAAATGGATATTTACACTTCTTCTGTCTCATTTTCACAATGAATAGAAAATTCTTTTAGCATTTATTTCCGAATGAAAGTGCAACTATACATACCTACATAGGACAAAGACCTTTTTAGCTATGTCGAAGATTTGTTAAAGATTTCTTTAACAGAATCTTCATAAACCATGCTTTTTAGACACTTTGCCAAAAATGCAGTTTGTTTTGAATAACACTAAAAGAAGTCAAGCAACATTGCCTATACTGTTAATAAGGCAACACAACTTTTCATCATCATAGGGAGAATGAATATGTGTAAATCAATCAACTAGAATGTGTTTTAACAACAATAACATTAACAATTTGGGGTTAGAAAAACTAGAATATTATGTTATATTATGAGCTAAAATAGTCATACAAACCTGTGATGAATTTAGGATAAGTTCATGTTTGATTAAAGGAAGAATATAAAAGGCAAGAATCTGAAATGAATGCCTTCAGAGAAAGAAATAGTGAGGAAAAGGTCCATAAAATATTCTCATACAGTGTGCCAGTGGGATGATCCTCCAAATTGATTTTCATATTAATGAAAGGGATAAATCTGGCAAGTGGTCCAGGTCATGAGTAAAGAATGTGTTGGTGTAGCTCCGGCATTTTCAGTGTACTTTGAGCTGGCACATGACAACACACTGTGACAAACCACAGTTCTTATACACTCACTGACCACTTCATGAGATACACCTTGCTAGTACTGGGTTGGTACCCGTTTTGCCTTCAGAACTGTCTTAACTCTTTGTAGCATAGATTCAACAATGTGATGGAAACATCCCTCAGAGATTTTGGTCCACACCGACATGATGGCATCATGAAGTTGCTTTGGATCAACTGTGTGGTGAATATACTCATCCTATACCCTATTGCCACCTATGCTACACACTGTATATTGTATATTTGGTATATATGAACATATATTTATTTCTCATTTTCATATTCACATTTAAGCATATTTATGGAGTGTCTGTAACATAAGTAATTTCCCCCTGGGGATTAATAAAGTATTCTGATTCTGATTCTGATTCTGATTGGATTTTTCAGCTATACATCCATGATGCAAATCTCCTGTTCTACCATATTCCATAGGTGCTCTACTGGATTGAGATCTAGTCATTTCTTTCAGCTGCTTCCTTTAGTGGTCACCACAGCAGATCATCTGCCTCCATCTCAACCTATCACTTGCATCCTCTTCTGTCACACCAACACTCTGCATGTCAGCCTTGAATACACCCATATACATTCTCTGTGGTCTTTTTTCCTTCTTTCTGGCACCTCCATCTTCATCATCCATGGTCCAATATATCCGCTATCCGTTCTCTACACGTGTCCATCTCAACCTTGACTCTAATTGCATCTCCAAACCACCTAACCTGTCCCTCTGATGCACTTATTTCTAATCCTGTCAATTCTAGTTACTCCCAGTGAAAATCTCAGCATCTTCAACTCTGCCACCTCCAGCTCTCTCTCCTGACTTTATGTCAATACCACTGTCTCCAGATCATACATCATAGCAGGTCTTACTACTGTCTTGTAATCCTCCTTTTTCTCTTTTGCTGCTATCCTTTTATTGCAAAGCGCCCCTGATAATCGTCTCCACCTGCTCCACCCTACTGCACCTTCTTTTTCACTTCTCTTGTGCACTGTCCATTGCTTTTCATAGATCACCCCAGGTATTCAAACTTATTCATTTTCCCTACCTCTACTCCTTTTAGCTTCACCATTCCACCTACCTCAGTCTCATTCACACATGCATTCTGTCTTTCTTCGACTAACCTTCATTCATCTTTACTTCAGTGCATACCTCCACCTCTCCAAGCTCTCTTCCATCTATTCCCTGCTCTCAATATAGATCACAGTGTCACCTCTGAACATCATAGTCCACAGAGACTCCTGCCTGACTTCATCTGTCAACCTGTCCATCACTTCTGCAAACAAAAGGGGGCTGAAAACTGATCCCTGATGTAACCCCACCTCCAGAAGACCACTTTTTGCCTCTCTGTTCACCTTGGAGCAGATGCAGTTGTGACAAAAACCTATTCTGTAATCCTACCTCCATCCTGAACCAATCTGTCTCTACCGCACACCTGATCGCTGTGTTGCTGTCCTCATACGTGTCCTGAACTGTCCTGGCACTACTTTTGGGACTAGTTTTCTGCCACTCCTGCCTTCTTCATGCAGTACCACAGGTCCTTCCATAGCACCCTTTCACACGCTTTCTCTAGGTCCACAAAGACACGGTGCAACTCCTTTTGATTGCTATACTTCATCAGCACTCTCACAGCAATTATCATGTCTGTATTATTCATTCATGGCATGAAACCATTCTGGTGCTTGCTTAAAATCACCTCACTTCTTAGCCTAGCTTCATCAACTCTTTCTCATAACTTCATGGTATGGTTTGCCAACTTGGTCCCTCTATAATTACTGTAGCTCTGCACATCACTCTTATTCACCAAGATTGATACCAGTGCACTTTTGAGATCTGGTGAATATGGAAGCCTTTTGACACTGGACTCACTGTCATGTTCATAAAACCAGGTTAAGATGATTTCAGCTTTGTGATATGGTGAAGTAACCTGCTGAAAGCAACCATCAGAAGATAGGTACACTGTGGTCATAAAGGGACAGACAAGGCTGCGGTGTTTAAATGATGTTCAATTGGTACTAAGGAGCCTAAAGTGCGCCAAGAAAATATCCCCCACACCATTACACCACCACCACCACCACCAGCCTGAACTGTTGATGGAGGGCAGGATGGATCCATGCTATCATGTTGATTAAGCCAAATTCTAACCCTACCATCCCAGTGTGGCAGTAGAAACTGAAATTCATCAGAGCAAGTAATGTTTTTCCAGTCTTCTATTGTCCAGTTTTGGTGAGTCTGTGTAAATTGTAGCTTCAATTTCTATTTTTTAGCTGACAGGAGAGGCACTCATGCATTGACTTGCTGCCATGCTTTTGGCTGATTAGTTATTTGCATTAATGAGACATTAAATAGTTTCCTCTGAATGCACTGGTTCAGAACTTTAAAGTAGAACTCTGGGTTGACAGTCTCACAGTCTTATCCTGGAGAAAAATTCATGGTGCACAACCTGATGATGGCTGAAAAAATGATGAGCATGCTTCCAGTTTCACTCCTCACCTCATGCACTGCCTTCAGGGGTGGTTTCAGTTTTCCACTAAAACCTCCAGAAAACTGCTCAATTGTAACTGATGAGCCAACTCATGCAGTGACAATCTTCCATATGAACGTACCGCTTTTTTGAAACAGAAGTTAATGCTTCCTCCGTGCGAAAGTTTGAAGTCAGGTAAGGATTTTTATTCTTATGGCCCCTGCTCTCAGACCTTTTTTAATCACACCTTTTATTTCTCCTAATGGAAAAAAGATTCAGAACAACTATCACACTAATACCATGATGTTTTGGGTAGTGAAAGGATGCAGCTACTTCAAATCTTTAAACATGCTATTGCTATTACATATGACTATGAAAATCTGGACCTCTTTTATTTAAACATCACTGAAATATCTATCTATCTATCTACCTATCTTACATTGGCTAAAATTCTGTGACTTGATAATTCTTCGTGGAGTTTTTAGCTGACTTGATAGCTTTCAGCAGCTGACTGGATGAATGTCAGTCAGCCTGGCTTGTCCAGTTGCTGTGTCTTGTTCAATCATGTGCATGTATGTCAATGACAGAGTGCAGCACAGCCAATCGTTGTGTGTCTCCGTCAGAGTGACAGCTTGGTTGTGTTGATGCTGTGTGACAGTGAGTCACCAGATGGGGAGAAAAGGAGCAAATGATAAAAAAAACAAAAAGTCTTGGACAATAAGGAGCAAGGTACTCTATATAATAAGTAACACAGGAAGGAAGAGATTTTCAGTAGGAGGTTGTTTTTAAAGAGCACTGATGCACATGGGAAAACATGTCTACAGGACTTGTATTGCAGTTACTCTATGAACCGCAGGACCTGCTTACAAGCCTTGTGTCAGCAAGCATCTCCCAGATGAAGAATCTGAACAAGGCATTGAATCATTACCAGCTCCAGGGCTGATGCTCTTTAACTGACCCTGTGCTTTGATGTTTCTCTAGAAGGAGAAAGCAAAGTATTGAAATTTCCCCATGGAGTTAATAAATTAACACAGTGCTTAGAAAAGAAGAGCCGAATGACCAGTGTGGGCCAAAAGTAAAAACGATTTCTTTCTCATTTTTAAATTCATACAGCAACACAAAATATAAAAATCTATTATTTATAATGCTCCAATCAGTCTAATAGCACACTGATGTACCCTACAATTTGCCTCAATCTACGTGGCTTTTTATCTCACTGCCCTTCATTTCACATACCTGTCAGCTGAAACACTATAATCTTTGCATGGATAACATGAGAGCAGCTTACTGCATGACTTAACAATGTCCTGCTAACAGGAATAATTTAATGTTATGTACTAGATGAATGTTTGTTTTTAGCTATGAAACTGTCATTGTGTTGCAATTTAGTTTCAAATACAGAATACATTGTTTTGCTTTGCACTTTTTTTTTCATTCTGAGACATGTTTTTTTTGTTTTGTTTTGGGTTTTTTTGCCAGTGTTAAGAACCTTTCACTGTCTAATCCTTGAAATTTCAATCAGATTGTTTTACATCAAACATTGTGATTAAAGTTGCACCATGCTGATATGACAATAGCTAACCTTCTAGATATATACACATAGCACATTACTGCTACAGCACATGCCACTAAAAGCTTTTTCTGCTAAATGATTTAGAAGTTGCACAGCTCTGCTTTGGAACTATCAGGTCAGTATAGATCCATGCCTACGAAGAACAGTGACATTTTCTAGTTCACTAATCTCCACCTACTGGTAGCCGCTGCATGTTTCTTTTAAAACAAACTGTAAGGTACCTTCCTGCTGCAGCAGCTGCCTTCTTGCATACAAACCTCATGTGCCCTAGATTCGACAGATCAATTATTCATAGCAGGTGAGAGTTTGCTGCTCCATGTACATAGAGGCACATGCACACACACATACAGAGTTTCAACAGTCTTAACTAATGGCTTCAAAGAGACACGGAGAAATGTGAAATCAAGCAAAAGAGCAAGCACAGGGTACAATGCAATGCAATGTGGCTCATTAGTTGACAAGATAGCATGATGACCAGGGATGAAGAGGACTCTCCGGGTGGAAGGCAGAGCTTAAAGACAATCTCAAGGAGGACATGGAGCACAATACAGGCAGGAGTGCACACAGAAGTTTGTAGACTACACGACAAACCTCATTTCCAGAAAAACTGGGATACTTTCCAAAATGCAATAAAAACAAAAATCTGTGATGAGTTAATTTACGTGGACATTTATTTAAATGACAAAAGTAAAAAGAAAAGGTTTTCAATAGTTTTACTGAGCAACTCAATTGTATTTTGTAAATATGCACAGATTTTTAATTTGATGGCTGTAACACATTAAAAAAAGTAAGGACAGGTTTAAGATAAGATTAGAAAGTACACAGAATGTTCGAGTGACACCGGTTTGGAAGACTCAACATTAAGTGAGTTAACTGGGAGCAGATGAAGTACTGTGACTGGGCAAAAAAATAGCATCTATCAAAGGATCAGTCTTTGCAAGCAAGGATGGGTTGTATTTCAATCCATTTGTGACAAAATTCATGAGAAAATTGTCAGTCAGTTCAAAAGGAATATTTCTTATTCAAAACTGGAGAGAATTTAAGTCTTTCAACATTCACAGTCAAATGGCATAATACTATGAAAAGATTCAGAGAACTCAGAGACATATCATTGCGTAAAACGCAAGGTCAGAACCCACTGATGAATGATGAATCTGCATGTTCTTCAAGACCTCAGGTGACACTGCCGAATAAGTTGTCAGGCTACTGTGACAAATATAGCCATCTGGACTTGAGAGTACTCATTGTCAGTTAACGCAGTCCATTGCTGCATCAAGAAATTCAACTTGAGATAGTAGTATGTAAGGAAGAAGCAGAAATCTATGCAGAAATAAGTTGTCTGGGCCCAGTTCATTTCAGATGGACTGAAAGACTCTGGAATGGTGAGCTGTGGTCACATTTCAGCTGTTTTCAACAATGAATGAATGAATGAATGAATGTGTTGAGTTCTCTGTGCCAATGATAAAAATGACTATTCAGATTGTTATAAGCAAACAGTGTAAAAGTTAGCATCTTTGATGGTACTGGGGGGCATCAGTGCCCATAGAAGGGACGACTCGCATGTATGTGAAGGTACCACTGACTCTGAGGTGTATATTAGGATTTTAGAGACATATGCTGCCAGAAAGGGGACATCTCTTCATGTAATGTTCGTGCTTATTTCAGCAGGACAATGCCAGACTGCACTCTGCATGGACTACAGCAGTGTAGCTTTGTAGACAAAGAGTGCATATGCTTGACTGGACTTCTGCCTGTCCAGCTCTATCGCCTATTGAATGCAATGTCAACCATGGACTGTTGAGTAGCTGAAGTGTATCAAGCAAGAACGGGCAAGATTTCAGGTGAAAAACTAAACCAATTACTATTCTCAGTTTCAGAATGTTTAAAATATGTTATTAAAAGGAAAGGTCAAGGAAAACAATGGTAAACATGCCTCTGTCCCAAATTTTGGTGAGTGTATTACAACCAAATTCTAAATTTGTGTATATTTACAAAATATGATGAAGCTGAAGTTGAAGATGAACAACAAGTTAACATATCACAGATTGTTGTTTTTATTTGCAAATTAGTTTGTGCAGTGACAATAAAAGTAAATGTAGTGCAACAAAGATGACATTTAGTACTGGCACATTTCTAACTGAACTCTGAATCAAAACCAGTTTATTGGGGAATCCCTGTCATATTGCAAATGAGAGTGTGTGTTTGTGTTTTTTCTTCTGGAAGGGCGGGGGAGTGAGGAACAGAATACAAAAGAGCAGAAGAAAAGGAGCGAGGGGAAGACGAGCAGTGGAGGACCTTGATCTTAAGAGAGTAATCCCTTTTCATTAAGTGCAGTTTTTCAAACCCTGAGAGCTTCACCATTGATCCTTGGGTAATGTCAGTTCATTATTGTACTAGGCCTCTACAAGGCTTATCACCTCGAAGGCCTCCAACACTTTCCCAACAAACATGCTCAGCATTTACTGTAACTTTTGATCCATAGGGAAAAAGACTTCAGTGAGATCAGTTTTCATCTTATCATATTTAGTCCTGTTTTTGTCCTGATTGGATTTTATCTTGGTCTTTCCACTTTTTTATTCAAACTGTTCTGTGCTCATTCAGTTCATCTTGGGTTTCATAGAGTCTGGCTCCAGCTGAGCATGATAACTTATCAATTCATTCACTAAATTCTCTGCGGTGTATTAGAGTTGCCCTTGAGTCACTTGTGTGTCTCCATCTAACAAATGCACACATACAGTACCTGTGCCTGTTTACTGAGGCAACACTCCTGAGAGACAATTATAAATTCCCTTCAGTCTTAAGTCTAAACAGCGAGAGTTCATGAATGTTACGTCTTGCATTTCTATAAATGGATATAGTTAATTACTCTTCCTCTTTACGACCTGTCTGTGCAATTATTTACTCCCCTCTTCCCTCATGCCATGTCCCCCTTGCTGTTTAATTGATTCTGTTGTTCTTTCCCAAAACTACAAAGCAGGAGGCTTTGCTGGATAAAACACAGTCACTGTCTAGTTATGATTAAAGAAAGCCTGGTCTGGCTGTTAGAGATACTATAGCAGCTTATGGGATTTAGTAAGTCACTGAAAAATCACAACACCAAACCAAAGATTTACTTCAAAGTATCTCATCACCAAAACCCTAAAAATCATACAGCACAATAATTAATTTCATATTCTCAATGCTTTGCCCAGATGCCTATGAAGTGAAATCGGAAGATCATGAAAAATCACTTTCTGTTTTCAGAAGACATTCTAGTGTTTTATCATGTCAAGAGAGCTGCTGCTTTTGCCACAACTCTGCCATTTGAAGTTCCTATTTTGCTTTCCTGCTCTCCATTGTAAACCTGAACCCTCTGGAGGCAAACCACACTCAGCTTTGTGAGTGCTTTCCCCTCCCTCTCAGCTGCTTCCCTGCATGCATCTACCACTTGCTAGTGAGTGCTCCCAATCCTCTCTCTCCTTATAAAGCCAAGTGCTTTGCTGCAGACGTTCCACAGTTAAGTGGTTTATTTTTCCCCCCTCTACAGTGATGGCCAGAGACTAATTTTCATTGCATGTAATGACTTGGTCCCTTGAACTCTTTTGACATGTGACCAAACAGAAAGCCTTCCGCTGAATATTGCAGCAAGTTATAAACAACAATGATATTCAGACGAGCAGCTGCAAAAGAAGATGTCAGCCCCCATCTCAGTTCATATGGTTGGATGATGAAACATGATGCCCTCCAGCCACTCTCCCTGCATCTCTTCTTGAAGATGGATGAGGAGAACTAAAGTCAAGGACGGAGGGAGAGAGAGAGAGAGAACCAGTGAGGGGTTTGTTTACACAAGAAATTGTGAGGGTGGTGTTTCAAAGACAGGAGGAAAGACAGAAAATGAACAGAAGAGAGACAAAGAGACAGTATAAATAGATACAGAGAAAGTAAAGAAAGGAAAACAATGGTTGCAACACTCAATAAAGCCACCTTTAAGTATTCATTAAAGGTGAAATATAATTATAAAGCATCTTCGCCTTTGTGTGGTATTCAGTTTTTGTAAAAGCAGGTAACAGTATTAGTCTAGTTATTTTAAATTTGTATAGGAATGAAACACGTACTATATGTAAAAAATACTTAGTCTATATTAGTAGAAAACAGAAACTAAGATATGATTAATGTACATTCTCAGAGAATAAAAAAAATGTATGTACTAAATGTGTACTTTGTATTATATTTAGATACACCTTGTCTCCTAAGTATGCCAGATGTTACCAACATCCTATCTTTAAGTACTTTAAAGCGATGCTCAGTCATATGACTAAGAAAATGAAGGCAGCATTAGCAGTAGAATTTGCTGCCTGCAAGTAAAGTGGGACTGATCAGTAAGTGTAACATTATAACACAAGAGGTCATGCGTTACATGACTGTGTTACAGACAAATGTAATGAAATGTTTCTGTGTAATACATTGTTTTCTTTTATTATAATAACAATTAATTAATATAACTTGGTCTGTGTGTGTTTGGGGGCGTAATTAAAGAGCATGTACCTATATGTAAAACCATCTATATACATTATAAAACAGAAAAATATATCATGAAACAGAAGATAATAAGCTGAATTAAAGCAGTAATTTTTATTTTATAGAAATGGGCTTGTACACTAGGTATATTCTGCAAGAATCACCACATTTAATTATGGTCATGGCAATAAAGCAAATTTAATTTGAGATAGAAAAAGATAAGAGACAGTGAAAACACAAAGAAATTAGTGTAAGAGAAAGAGCCAAAGCCTCCTTAATGGAATAAGTTGGAGATTACTCTTTTAGTTTTTGTGTGCATTGCAGGACTCCTTCACACCAGACTGGCCGAGCCTCATAAAGCACCCCTGCCTTGCATATCTCCCCATTGGGGCTATTATCTTCACACCTCTCTACCCTCACCACCACAGATGTTACCTCCTCACCATGTCATCGCTTCTCACCTACCTATTCTGCTCTACCCTCAGGCAGAATTTTTGGTAGGGCTGCTTCAAAGGTTAAACTGGGCCCCAGTGAAGCATGCAAAGCTGTAATGGCAAAAGCCCAAACACAAACAGACCAAGTTTGCTAAAGTGATTCTTTCTGTTTAACTCACAATGCTGACAAAATAACAAAAGTGATGCATGTATGGTACTTCTAAGAGTTAAATTTGTGAGGGGCTAACAGAGTGCAATTTATTTTTTAACATTACATGTAAAAAATCACACCACATTGATCAAATACAGCATAGCAACCTTAATATGAATAGGAACATTCAAATTAAGCAAATAATGAGTGTCCTTCAAAACAACATTATCATCTGCTACTTCTGAGGGTAAGTCACCTTTAGACAAATAAAAGTGTAGGCCTGGCAATATTCCATATTCTTCTTACTGTAAACAAATTCCTAGACAACAACAACGTGTGGATATTGTTTGTGTAGCTTATTCCTCTGTGGCATGACCTCTATTGTTGCCCAAACACTATTAAAATCACATAATTTAGCTTCACTCTAGAACTGTGTTCCTTCATTACCATAAATATTGGCACTGCAGTTTATTCTGAGTCAATCCAAAATACCTATCTGCTGCAGTAAATACTCAGCAGAGCAACAATTGTGTCTTAATCCACATCTGAAAGCACTCCCTAAAAACTCAATTTTACCCCTGTTTGAATAAAGTGTAGCAAAACTCCAGCACCCAGCTGTTTGACCTTAACTTTTTTCTTTCAAAAGAAGCACCATAATATTTGTTACCTGTTTTAAATACCTTCAATAATGAATAAGCTTAAGTCTGATAGCTACCTTAAGAGTCAGAAACTATCAACTTGAGGCAGATTCAACACATTCTTGGTTTGGTTTATTCATGGGATTTTTGGCTCAGTGTCATTATTACAAGAAAGCAAAGAAAGCTCCAAAAGAATGAAAGAATTTAGTCTCAGAATCAGAGAAAAGCTCTGCAAACTGCGCATCTCAACAGAAAATTTAGCTTAATTTAGAAGCAACTATAAAGGTTTATTTTGGATGTGCATGTTCTATGATCATATTGTCACATGCTTTGATGAACCAACTATCATTTTTTTTTTGTTTTCCAAAACACATCAAAGAAAGGAAAACTTTCATTAAAATAAGAAAATAACAGAACATCCATCTAATGTCTATAACATTTATGCAGCATTCTGAGAAAGAATCCATGCTTTATTTTTGTTTTCTTCAGTGAATATAGTTAATAAAAAAGATCTGTAAGACATAAAAGACATAGAGTTCAGTCAATAAAACCTCTCAGGACCACAACATGGCAAGATACAATCCAAGTTGTTTTTTCTTCTTTCTAACGCCTTTGTGGAATTTCCCAGAATTCTTTCTAGAGAATTTTCCTGTGTAGAAGACAACCACATTTGGCTGCACTGAAAATGGGATATGTGGGTGGGTGAGTAGGCAGTTTGAAGGTAGAGAGATGTGGGGGTCTGTACAGTATAGCCTAAAGTGATGGTGGTGCTGATTAATATACACCACATGGTTGGCTTGTCAAGAAAACAGGAACATATGTAAGGGATATTTCCAGTGAAAAAGCAAAGTAAAACAGATTTAATCTCTAGTCCTCCATAACATAATGCCCTTTTTATATTAGGGTAGCTGATCATGCTCTGCTATCTATATAGTGATTATGTCTTACATATACATGTTTTTCACTGTTTTGAACTCTGTAAGCAAATTCTGTGTACTCAGATCAGGGAAGAATACAACAATTTAAATCCCACAGAGCTATGTGATGTTAACATGACCATATTTCAAAGGCATCATGATCAAACAACCAATTCACAGAAATGTGAATGGGATGCAAGCTAGCATGATTGCTAACGTGATATGATGTACCCTATAATTCAAAGCATTAGACTCTAATATATCCTGCAATTTAACCAGGGTACTATGATATGCTGCTGGCGGTGGATGCTTTAAAGTCATGAAAAAAGTATCTGTGTGCAGTAAATACCACAGGTTTTAATCAAAGACTGTAACATGTCTCCTAAATACAAGTATACTTTATACCGTACTAATCACACTGCCAAGAGGTGGAGATCCACTGTATGTCTGTGCAACACCACACCTCTGCTTCTATGGGAGTCACACGTAAAGCCTTTTGGCTTTTTGGTTCAGCAAGCACATCTCTTTTGATTGTATGAATATTACATTGTGTTTATTGTTATATTTTTCTGTGTTTGTGCTTCCTTTTGATATGGCACAAACAAACAAAGAGAAACAGGACTACGCAGAAATATAGAAAACAACTGCTCTCAACTGAATGGGTAAGAATTTCATCAAATAAGAGATTTGAAATTTACATTAGTCCCTTTAAAGTATACATTTTTGCTGACTGACTTTAATCACTCATGCCACAATAGCTAAATTACTACATCTCACATTTAAATAAATAAATAAACACTTTGCTAAATGCTCTTTTGCATTCTGCAAAATCGTTCTGCCACGTACTCCCCTACACTTTATTTATCTTTGCAGTTGACATTAGGATGAAAATTAATGTACATTATAATTAATAGCTATCAATTTCAACATGCAATCCTTTATATACAGTACATTACTTCTAATTCCCCATTAGTTGAAATCTGTCATACTTCAGTTTTACTCTGACAGTTGACTTTAATGAATCCTTCCTGCACAAAGACATATTAGCTTCCTTTCCTTTCCCCCCCTCTGCTTTAAACCTCAGGAACCAAGTTATTAGATACCTCTATTAAGTACTGCAGGTGGATGTCTGCTGCTAGGCAGTCTGTGACAAATTCCACTAAATTCAGTGTGCTTTTGTACTGTTGGTTTATTTGTTTGGAGTGTCAATCTTGAAATCTCTACAGCGCAGTGCAGTATAGTTTCTTTAAGAGAAAGCAGCTTGTCTAGAATTGGCATCTCAGTCTTTAAGTCCCTGAAACTTGGTTTTAAATGGCTAACACATATATCTAATCTAATCTAACCTGCACAATTCCATTTAATATTTTGTTAAAATAGACAACCACACAGCAGTCAAAACGCTGTGCACTTTTTAAATAAAGAATCAAATTCACACAAAACCAAGCAAATTTGCCTCATGTGAACTGTGTTGATGCAGTTTGATAAGATATAATAGTAAGTAATGGTGCGGCCTGCAAACAACCTCATAACTGTACACAGTCAGACATAAACAGTGGTAAATCCTCACTGTTGAACAGATGTACATGACCTCATTTTTTCCACATCATTCCAGAAATAAGGGGAACAGTACTGGAAATTAGTCTTCCCAAGAAATTCACAAGGAAGGAGGAAAGTACAGCATTGCTCTGATGGCTGATATGACAGATGCTCTATAGTTGAAGTATAAAAAACAAAATGAAGTCCTGGTAAACAGAATGTGGTGCCTGAGTAATCACAGAAAACAATTTCAGCACTCATCCTTACGTGAAAGTATAATTTTAGAGTGTTTTTGTACATTCTGCCAACAAGAAAAAAAGTGTACAACACACTCTCAGACTTCATCGGGGCATGATAAAAAGATGATCAATCTGATGGCAATCTAATAACTAATGTGTATGATATTTAACCCATAGCGAAAATAAAGGAAAAACCCCTTACATGTCAAAAGAGTGCAAAAACCCCCAACAAGTTTACTAAAGGTCACAATCAGTCCATCCATCTATCCATTTTGTGAAACTTATGTGTGTGTCTGGGTCCCAGGACCAAGAGACCAAACAGAGACACAGATTCTCAAGCGAGCTGAGAGCTGTAATTTCTTCTGTGTATCTCTGGTCTGCTATGAGGCCTCTTCCTTCCTTCCATGCTCAAAACACCTCACCTAGGAGTTGCCCAGGAGGCATCCTCGTCAGATGCCTGAACAATCCCAACTGGCCCCTTTCAATATGGAGGAATAAAAGCTCTATTCTGTGTCCCTCCTGCATGACCAAGCTCCTCAACCTCTCTAACGGAGACCCAAGCCACCCTTCAGGGCAAGTTCATTTTGCACCCTTGTATCCACGGTCATGATAAGTATTTTTCAAAAAGATCAAATTGTAAATAATACAATGGAAAGCTTCACTATTAAGAGTTGATGTGATGAACTTTAAAAGAAAGTTTATCCCGTGCTGGTGCCATAGTTATGAGCTGAACTGAGCTGTTAAATATGTAACTAGTTCTGGGGACTTCAGTGGTACATGCTTTTATTAAACAAAAAAAAAATCTTTTTGGACCTGGAATTTCAAAAAACAGAAAAATAAACACTTTCACACAGTCTCTTTTATTCCTGCATTGTTAGCTAACTGCCACAAACTGCAGCTGAACTGGCAGACTTACAATAAGTGTGCCAGACCCAATTCACAGTTGGTCATCTGGTGCCAGAACACAACAGACACTCAGCCACAATCAGCCCAACTTGGCTTGTTAACTGGAATCACCTGAATGCCTCCATTGTCACTTTCTAGATATAGAAACCTACTTGTTGAGCTGGAGAAATCAATGCAATCAGTTTAAAATGAGGTAAAATACATTATATGCCATTCTCCTCTTCACATTCCCTTCACATCTGTCTTCAAGTCATATTCATATGACATATTTTTGCTTTTATTTCCAAGTTATTCACTTCAAAATTTTTACACTATTCCCCCCAAAATCCCAAGATGTTTGCGTTCAGTTGAGAGCCACCCTGTGTGTCTTTGAATGTGATTTGTTTGTTCAGGTAGTGATCTTTTTTAAGAAGTTAGCTTCATAACGCAGGCTGCATGACAAACAGGCAGTTTTTAAAGTTATGTTCTTTTTCCTCACTTGATTCATGAATTTCCCTTAAGAACGGTTTATGGACCATGTCACTCATTTTCCCCACTTGATTTCTGCCTCTTAGTAACCCAGCGGTTTCACATAAGAAACATTTTTATCAAACTCTGATTTTTGTCACGTGCTAATGTAGTTTCAAAATGGGTAAAACGTTCTTCATGCCCTCTAGTGCCATGAGGAAACCAGACTGTACAACTTGAGAGTGAACTTTCTTTATACCTAAATTTACATGATGCTTCCAGCAGGAACCATGTTAGCTCATTGTTTTTCCTACAGGTTTGGTACCAAAAAAAATACAAACAATGTTTTTCAGCTGCAGAATCTCAAATATCAGATGCCAAAGCTTCCCTGAACACCCCAACAAGTTCTCAGAGCTGTCTCTGTTTATAGCTGCATTACAATGAGATGGTAATGTAGCTTTGACAGAAACAAGTGTATTGTGTAGAAAGAACACAAGAAACACAGTTAATGGACGAAAACAGGAAAAACCAATGATATAATGAAAGGCCCAGGATCCCCTTTTTTCCACCAGCATGACACTGTATAATAATATGCAAGTTTCTAATGTCTATTTTTGTGTTTAAATACACCTAAAACTGCATTATTATTTTGATGCTACTTTGCTGTTAGGACATATTGTAAAATACAACACCAATGTGAAACTGGACATGGTGAAAGAAGCAGAATGAAGATGGTGCACTAGTTTTGTGATTTTAGCTGCCATATACACAGTTTCAGGACAAATGAGTGAGTGAGCAGCAAATAGCATTACTTTCATTGCATTCGCCACCCAAGCTTTATTATCCCCTGGCTGCTCCTTCCACGAACGACAGCCAACATGTTTGAAAGTGTAAATCAGCAGAGAGATAATGCACTGCACCCTATACTTGGAGGGAAAGAGAAAATGAACCTTTTTTTTCCCCTTACCAAGAGACTAATGACACTTGGGGAGTTTGAGAAATAGTGATGGTGAAAAACTTGTGCAGCAAATGCTTCTCAGTCAGGAAGAATTATTTCCTGTTAAGTGCAGATTTTTATTTTTTAAATTTTTTTTTGTATATGTCCCCTCTTTCCCTCTGCCTCTCTCTTTCTTACATGTTCTTTGGTACGCTGGGAATTCATTCAGTGAATTGCTCTAGTTTGAAATGACAAAACAGAAATTGGAAGAATATTTCTCTAACAGAAATAACCGTGCAGGGACAGTGGAGTTAGAAGAATTCTGCTGATGTGTTGAGGGACATAGAGTGGTGCCCCGAATGGCATTTTAGAGCATTTTACATTTCTACAGTCCAACAGCTCCACGGACATGGGCAATAATGTGCTTGAGAGTTATGAACACATTCATGTTCACTGCTGGGTGAGCACAGGGACTTCTTTTCAGTTCCCTGTAGGGTAAATATATTATCATTTTGTAGATCTGTAATTATGTATTTCAAGAAGCATACTCTCTATGTCTTTGGTAAATTAAACTCCACATGTTCTGCCAGTTCAAAATTTAGCAGCATCAAGACTGATGTTGGACAAGAAGGTCTGGCTCACAATCTCCATCCCAAAGGTGTTCAGTGGAGCTGAGGTAAGGCACTTGCAGGCCAGTCATGTTCTTTCACACCAAACTCATCCAACCACACCTTTATGGACCTTGCTTAGTCCACTGGTGCACAGTCATTTTGAAACAGAAATTGTCCTAAACGTCTTGGTAAGCTTGGTAAGATTTCCATTCACTGAAATCAAGGGTCTTAGGTTAACCTAAGAAAAACAACCCCATATCATTAGCCCTCCATCAAACTTTACAGTTGGTGCGATGTGCAGTCAGCCAGGTCACATTTACCTGGCATTCTCTGAACCCAGAATCATCCATCAGACTGCCAGATAGAGAACCATGATACATAACGTGATAGAACATGTTTCCACTGCTCCAGAGTACTTTACATGATTCCATCAACTGCTTGGCATTGTGCTTGATGATGTCAGGCCTGCATGCAGCTGCTTAGCCATGGAAATCCATGCTAAGAAGCTCACGGCACACAGTTTTTGTGCTGATGTTAATGTCAGAGAAGGTTTGGAACTCAGCAGTTACTGAATCAGAAGCGCACTGGCGACTTAAATGCTATGCGCCTGAGGACTCGGCGACCCTGCTCTGCAACTTTACTTGGTCGATCACTTTGTGGCTGAGATGCTGTGTTTTCTAAATGCTTTCACTTCACAATAATACCACTTATGGACTGCATGGCTAGATGCTTGATTTTATACACCTGTGGCAATAGGGTTGAATGAAACACCTGAATTCAATGATTAAGTGGTGTGGTCCAATACGTTTGTCTGTACTGAATAAATATGAGTGGCTCTTCACCATAAATCACACTTGGCCTGTATGATTTATAATGTATCGTATCCTGCATACTTTGTTTTTGATGAATGAATGAATGTACCTTCGGCTGCTCCCTTGTATTCTGCCCAAGGGGTCGCCACAGTGAATTAATCTGCACTGATGGATAGAACAAAAAATATTTGTATTATTTATTTTACTTCTAGCCTGTGATATTTAAACTGTAATATAATCTTTATATTTTCTCACTATTCTCTTATTATTATGCTATTATTCTTAATCATAAATCAGTTCTGAGTGAGAAATTTGGGCCATGGATCCAACAAAATGCACAATTAAAGTTTTGTTCTTTTGAGTTATCTGTAAAAATTTCATTCTCTAGTCCATATAGCTGTTGCTCTGCCTGAAGCATCCTAGGAGCAAAAGGAAAATTTATAACATCTCTACAACATAAATCATGCGCCTAACCACACAAATGGGTGTCAGCAGGTGTCATGTAACAACTACCCTTTGCCCATGTAACACCCCACTGAGTTAAACACTAAAACTGTGAATGCAGAACTAGATAAATAGTCTGTCTTGTCTCGCCTTGTAAATGCTTCGTTATGCAGCTGCCCACTGCTGTTTTATACTTTCATGACTTGTCGGAGTGTCTTCTTTGCAGCCTCAGTGCCCGATCTACGACTACATTGCCATCTGTCCCATCTCTCTGTATTTAGTGAGTGCTATTTGCTCTTCTGTATCACTCATGTCTTGTCCATATCATCTCAGACTCACAGTCAGTCTTCTGTTTATCAGTAGCATTTGCGCAGAGTAGATAATTCATTTCGCTTGTGGGAGGTCACTTTAATTAATCCTTTTTAAATACCACACTGAAATCTGATCCACCACGTTTTTCTAACAACTCATTTGGAAGGCTCTTTTTTAAACTTTCACTGACATTTGCCTTTTGTTTACATTTTATAATAATTGATGAATATGTAAAGAAGTTGATTTATGCAAGGGTTTAAACTCTGAAAGGCAATTTTGTTAACTTTAATGAATGTCTGATCTTGCAACCAAATGTTACACAAGTTATATGCCTGTTTTATGTCGAGATCACCTTTATTTGCTTCTCCCTTTTCCTTCTGATTTCATCTAATTTAATATTTTAAAAAAAATCCTGTTCTTTTACATTTCTTTTTCCCTTTCACAGTAAGAAGAAGTCAAACTCTGTGACAGCCTAATTTCGAATGAAAAGCACTTTTTGAAACGCTTACCTATATTAACACCTCTCTACTGATTTATTGCCACACAGTTGATGAGCCTCTAGCTCAAAGCACTTAGTTTATCTTCACTTTTTGTTAAAGAATAAGTATATTCTTTAGTAAAAGAAAGAATAGTTGTCTACGGTTTTTAGATTAATTTGGTTAACCCCTTTTTTCACATAGACTGTAGCTACCCCAGTGATGTAGAAATGAAAAATAGAAGCAATAACTGACCTTGACATTATAGCTGGTGTTAATAGCATTGCTCTGTATTTGGGCTAATTTTTTCTGAAACCACAGATGAGCAGACAAGTCACCTGTAGGTATAAAAATGACCTCCTGTGAACTGCTGCAGAAACAGTTCCAGTTAAATTAGAGCATAACTGCACCTGCTATGCTTTGAAAGCATGACACTATGAAGGTACAAATTTTCTCGGAGCCATCTCGTTATGTTTTGACTGATCTGCCTTGAACTGCCAAATATAATTTTAAGCATTTATAAGCCTCCACCTGAAGGACTTGCCCTTTTTAGTAGTATTTTATAACCACAAAATATTTTCCATTCCCCCCCCGCAGGTTACATCTGCCTGCACTCTCCTTTTAGATGACTGGCTTCTTCGCTTTGTTTAAGTGGTCAGTTTTTCATGCTGTGCTTTGATGACAGGCCACATCTCCTCATCACATGAAAAACCTGGCTGCTAGGCCAGTGAGTTGCTCCAGACCTCCCATTGCTCACTGAGATTTGTTTTCTATTGGGTAAAAAATGCCAAAGTAGTCAAAACTGAAAGCTAAAAATTCACTTAAGAAAAGTAAAAAGGTATAATAAATGTAAATTCTTTAATACAGCAAAACTGTCCCTGCCATTGTTTTAATGGATTACATAATCAACTGAATAACTGATACTGATAAGAAGCATTTTAACAATGCAGCTGATCATGGTGAAGTTAATGCTTTGTTGTAGTTTGGATAATAAAACATATATTCCACAGCGTAAACTCATCCTTTCCTTTATGATAAATAATCTGCAATCAAAAGTAAAAGAGTAGAACTAGAAAGAGCCACAAGATATAGATAAAATACCACAAAATCTGAAGCAGCTGGAGTATGGTGTTTAGTAAAAGTATTTTGCAACACTGTTAAACAAATGTCATACCTAATGTGTATCTTCGTTGATTATATGGACAGCCATGGGGGCCACAAACCAGTATACTCTTAGTGCTGGTCCCAAGCTGGAATAAATGGGGAGGGTTGTGTCAGGAATGACATTTAGAGTAAATTTTTTGCCAAATCAAATATGAGGCTCATTAGTAACCACACTGTTTAACATGATTTCGTAGAGTAGACTCAGGATGTTAGACTCAGGATTTTCAAGAACAAGAATGATGTGGAGAGTTGTAGTAAATACAGAGCTGTAAAATTGATCAGCCGTAACTTGAAGATATGGAAAAGAGTTGTTAAAGCTAGGTTAAGAAAAGTGGTGATGAGAAGCAGTATGGCTTCATGCCTAGAAAAATTACTACAGATGCAATATTTGCTTTGAAAGTGTTGATGGAGAAGTATAGAGAAGGTCAGAGGGAGCTGCACTGTGTCTTTGTGGACCTAGAGAAAGGATATGATAGTACTGTATGAAGAAGTCAGGAGTGGCAGAGAAGTTTGTGAGGGCAGTGCTGGACATACAGGAAGGTATGAATGAGACTGAAGCAGGTGGAATGGTGAGGATATAAGAAGCAGAGATAGTGAAGGTGAACAGGTTTAAAATCCTGGGATCACTTAACCAAAGCAATGGATGGTGCACAAGAGAGGCGAAGAAGAGAACACATGCACAGTGGAGTGGGTGGAGACAAATATCAGTAGTGTTTTGCAAAAGAAGGAAAGCAGCAAGAGTGAAAGGGAAGGTTTACAAGACAGCAGGTTTGTAAGGTTGGTCCATGACAGGTATGAGGACAACAAGACAGTGGTGAGGTGTGCGGTTGGAGTGACAGATTTGTTCAAGGTGGCGGCGGTATTACATCATGGATTGGCTCTGAGCCCCTTCTTGATTGCAATGGTGCTCGACAGGTCAACAGATAAGGTAAAGCAGGTGTCTCCATGGATCATTATGTACATAGACAATATTGTGATCTGCAGTGAGAGGAGGGAGCAGATGGAAGAGAGTGTAGAGAAGTGGAGGTATGCACTGGAGAGAAGAGGAATGAAAGTCAGTAGAAACAAGACATAATACATATGTTTGATAGAGAGGGAGCCAGGTGAAATGGTTAAGATGCAAGGAGCAGAGGTAGTGAGGGTGGATTGCAGGCAGGGTGGAGACAAATGTCAGGGGTGCTTTGTGACAGAAGGACAGCAGTAAGAGTGAAGGGGAAGGTTTGCAGGATGGTAGTGAGACCTGCTATGATGTATGGTTTGAAGATGGTGGCACTGACGAAAAGATAGGAGGTGGAGTTGGAGGTGGCTGGGTTGAAGATGCCGAGATTTTCGCTGGGAGTGACCTGGATGGACATGATTAGAAATGATTAGAGAGACAGCTCAGGTTGAGGAAAAGGAAGAAGAAGAAGAAGAAAAAGAAGAAGAAGTCTTCAATGACACAGAAGTGTTTTATCAATGGTCATACGCTTTTTCACATCAGATCAATTATGATGCAAATTTTTCCACAAAATGCCAGAACAGGCAATGATCAAGGCAAAATTGTCTTAATAAATCATGATAAATCACAAAACCCAGTGCAGTCTCCAACTGTCAAACAATAAATTCTTCATTTGTGAATTACCATTTGCACTGTTGTTCAATGCTTACAAAGGGAGAAATGTGTTCACGTAGAGATGTAAAATTCTTTATGGAGGTAGCCTGAAAAAAGCAACATGAACACATGTCACCATTAGAGTTAAACATGTGACCGTTGTATATCTTCAGCTGGAAAATTTCTCTCTTATTGCTATACTGCTGCACTTAACTGAGCTGAGCACCACTCTCTCTTTCTGTGAAGACTGTTGAAAGACATTGTGGGAATCAGTAACTGAAGTGAGAGTTCCTTGGGCTGGTTAAGACAAAGAAGAAGAAGAAAAGTGCAGCAGTTGACAAAACTGAGCATAGATTTTTTTTCTCTTTATTTCAAAAATTCTAGTCAGGCTGGAAATTGTTGAATATGTTGAATGAGGTCAGCCAATTTCACCTGATAAACCAATAACTTGGCTGTAAATATTATATAAAATTGCAGCCAGTTCTCACTTTAAGGAGAGAACACCCTGACATTGAGGTAATGAACTCATAACATGTATATAAATGTACCATCTGTTGTAATGTCATGCATGAGTTGGTACAGGTATTTGAGATGGAATTTTGAGGTTATGTCTGTCATTGAGTGGTCGATTTTCTGGGCCTATTATACTGAGTCACTTTGTGATGCTGTGCCATATTGTGTGCTAACTACCAATCAGAGACTACTGATGGAGGGAATGTCTGGCCATGTTTGAGTGAGAATCTGTTATTGAGTGACTTTTTGCTCTGGAAGCCATTTCAGAATAAAATCTGCATAATTGCTGCCCTAAAATGTGACAGGCTATCATTATCTCCGGACAGCAGCTCTTTTTGAGCTAGGCTTATTCCTTTTTAGAATATAATTTGGTCAAAATTCAGTGGACACAAAGCCTGTTTTTTTTCCCAACTCTGGTGCCTTTCACATCCCCATTACACTTAAAAGCTAAACTGCTGCAGTAATTGCAGTCACATAGCTCTGATCATTTGCCAGAGGTTGGATATTTAATCTTATCAGAAGCAATCAACATAAGGAACTGCACTAATATTGCCCATAAAAAACTGTAAATGCATCGCTCCTTGATATCTTAACATTTGTAGCCTGCAAACCATTATACTTATATTTCCTTTTATAAATTAGGCTCTATGAGCTGAGAAAGTGAAAGTAGTGCTGCTATGCTCCATTAAAGTTAAGCATTCTGGGCATTTTGACATTCCCAGCTCATCTTCAAAATTGCTCTTATTACACAAACATGCACACGAACCCTCTAATACTTTAATGTTTGCAGAACAAAAATACCAGCGACATCAAATCTGTCTGCGTATTTTCATGTTTACTTTGTACGATTCCATAATCTAGTGTCCTAATTATATAGATGAAAGAAACAGCGCAAAAATTGGTGATGCACAGAATTACAGATACAGACCTAATAAGTTCATTTGCCCTTTTCTTAGAATCTCTGATGCCTGCAAAGCTCCTGCCAATATTGCTGACTCTCCACACAAGTGACTTGCATTCATAAACTGTCTGTAATGACAGTTACCACCGTACTGTACAGTCCAGCTCCAAAATAACTATTTGCCTGAAACAAAAACACAAATTCCTAATGCTGTTTGAATCTTTTATACAGCTTAATGCTGTAAATAGTATAACTGTTATTCTCAATGCGTTTGAGAAATATTGTTAAAATCTTTTCACCCCCTGAATGTATAAATTGTGCCACAATCCTCCAGAAAAAATACTGTAAACCCTGTATGATTGTTAATTTGTCCGCTACTGTTTAGGGTGGTAAAATATATGTTAATACACAGATTGGGTAGATTTTGGCCATGCAAGGAGGCCACCTAACACAATTTCTCTGTTTTCATAACACTCACAAGCATTCATGCACTTACACAATAATTCACATTTTAATGCTTAACTGCATCTAAGCACTCTAATCAGTACACTAATACTGAGATGTATATACAATATCTTCTGTCTTCAGTTAGTCTCCTGTCTGATAAAATCACCCCATCAATGGTTACAAATATGACTTAGCCCTGGTCAGCTGCCCAATCCCTTCCACTGATTCAAGTTAAAAAAGTATGAGATTGACTTTTAACAGTTGAGTGAGGCAACCTCAGGATCTAACCCCCTTCTGCTCAGGGGATAACATGTGAAACACAGGAAAAGGCAGCATAATCACCACATGATACACAGTCTCCACTTCCAGACATTAAAGGGGAATTTTGGTCCTTCATGCCAATTTAAAAGCATCTTCACGGGACTGAAATTTTTGCGTCACTTTATGGAATCAAAAAAGTGCTGTTTTCGTGTTCTTTATAGACAGATTTGTCATCTTGCAGATGAATATTTAATAATAACCCAGAGAGTTTTAAATCAAATCTCTAAGGCATATACAACACTAACTTGCTGGCATTGCTACAATGATAAAATCATATTTGATCCAGGCTCTTGCAATCTGTGGCTTCCTTTTCAGCACTGGAAGTTGACTGACTTTGCTGTGGTAGAAACCGGCACTATAATTACCAATAATTACATGTTTATCCTTCCATGGCAGTGTTTACATGTGTTGTGTTTAATTTTAGATTTACCATTACATGAGTTCCAGCTCTCACTTTTTGTGAGAGCACTAATAATTATGTTGACTGTCAGTGTAAAAGCAGGGAATCAGAAGAGGATTTTGTGTATGAGAGGCTGTATTTTCTGCTTTATTGCTAGTTTTGTTAGAAAATGAAGGTTTGGAGACTAAACGAGTTAGCTCAATGACAGTTTCAGTTGAGAACAGAGATACTTGTTCAAAATGAAATTCAAATTCAAATGTTTTTTGGCCAGAAAGTTTAGGCAAACACAACTGCCAAGGCATTATGCTTTTCAATATAATAAATAATCATCCATCCATCCATCCATCCATCCATCCATCCATCCATCCATCCATCCATCCATCCATCCATCCATCCATCCAGTATCTCTGGTGGCTGGCAGGTGAAAATAGGAAAGGGTCTGTTTCTTTCCAAATGTGGACAAACACCTGTCTCCCCAGCTGAAGACTTTTGTTTTTAACAAACTCCAATTATTTCTCCTTAATGAGCTCCCGTAGTGGTCAATGTGCTCTCCCATCATCATTACTGCTGGGACAGCAGTTGCAGTGCTGGGCCTGACTGGCAGCCTACACAGACCTGTTCTCCCTGACTGACTGCAGGCTGCACTTCCTGACAGCTGGAAACCAGCCTCCTGGAGCACAACATACACTCACACACAAAAAGAAATACACAAGCACATAGATGCATGAACTTGTGTGGTTGCATAAAGTTTATGCTTGGAATACTGGGAATTTACTTCAATGTCACAAACGCTTTAATACCTACAAAACCATTAAGAGTACTTTACCACACCAAACAAGAACAAATTGCAAAGCAGACACTGAACTTCAATTTTTTAATCCCTTATCTTACCATGTCCCTCTTTTCTTTCTTTGAACTACAAAAAAGTAAAATTAAGTGTGATCTTCAAGCAATAGTTAAAAGAAGTAAAATATAAAAATCAAGCATGCTTTATATTAACACTACATGCTTCCATAAAGTGAAAATATTCAACTTGTCTTGTGGTATCAGTTTAAACAAATTGTTGTACAATACCAGCTAACATAGTAGATTCAGACTCTTGGATGTCGAACTAATCTTTAGCTATAATCATATGACAATAGTTAATTATCTCATTTTAGGTATTTTGAGCCATGTGTGTCTAAAAGCCCTATAAAGACGATGATAACATTGAATTTTAGCTTTCAGATGCCTTGGTTTGTACATTTGATGAAAGTATTTACAATATATCAAAAAAATTAAATCATTCAATTTCTCTTGAATTCAGTTTCCCTGGAGAAAATAAGGATTGCACTCATTTGTGATTGTGTTACACCAGAGAGGAGTGCAGAGGTCGGCAACAACACAAAAAGCAGCAGCCATAGCTGATGCACACAAGACAGCTATTAACCTTGCATTATGTTCTTGATCTTTCTGTATGATTTAAGCAGTGATAGAAATATCAGTACAGTGGTAAAATTTCCAGATTTTCTGAAAAAATATGGTTAAAACTTTTCAAAAAGTAATTGCTTCTTTTCATAATGTATCATTATAATGATTAATATAACTTGCATGGCTTCACAATAGCTTTCACATCACATTTCACAGTATTGGCTCTGCCCGCTGGTGTTGCATGCAGAGAGGCCTAAAAGAGCCTTTAAAGAGCCTTGAAAAGAAGCTTAAATAGACAGCTATTGCTCTGCAGCATATAGTATTTACACCTTCACTTAACTTAAAGAAGGATGTGAATACAGCACCTAACACAGCTGTAAGTTAATGATTTTAAATGAAGAAAGGTTACATGTCTGTCAAAAAGGTGTCCTAATATTTTATATGATTTTATTCTCCTAAAAGCTGTATTTTCTGATCCTCATTCCATTTAGTTCATCCTCTAATCCCCACTTTGTTGAATCTGAAAGAAAATCACTAATTCAAACACTGTGGAATGTTAATTAATAGTCTGGCTCATACAGACGCAATAGTTTTTGTAGTTTACGTGATGTCTGAACAATATGAAGAAAATTACTTTTTTGAGAGCTCCTACACAAATTCCCAGAATCACACCAAAAAAACACTTTTGTATGATAAATGGATATTTATTTGTTTCCTTTAAAATTCTAATAACTATAACAGCTGGTTTAGATTGAAAAAATGTATAATGTATATTTTATTGACTAGTTTTGTTTGTAAAATCTTAATATGGAAATTAAGCGAAAAAAAAAAACAATCAACGCACTATACATGTGAATAAAACATAAGTAAAATAATAATTAAAAAACCAAGCCTTATTTATGAATAAAAGTTCACACAAAAACAATGTATTAGCTGAATTCTGGGCTGAGATCTGGCATATAACACAAGTGAATGTTTAAACAAAGAATATCCTGGAGAAATCTACCAGAAGATCTCAGGTTGCATTTAGGAGGAGGTCATGTATATATTTTGTAGCTAACCTATTGCTATCCTCAACTGCCTTGAACAAGATGACTTAAATGCTAAAAAACTATTTTAAAATGGTCTGGATGCCTGTGAAGTGACAGAGATAATTAAAGTTATTGAGATTTATATTTGTTAGACTTGTTAGATTAGCCTAAACATTGACCTGATTTTAAACTTTTTTCTAAATTGGACAAAAAGAACGGAAATATAATGCTGGTTAGTAAGCAGAATGAGGGAGATCATGTATTTCTGTATGTGGAATGTGTGATGATATTTTTCTGCTTAACTGTAATAATATTTATTTATTTAATGATAAGCATGTGTGCACGGGTTTTTGCTGATTGGTGCCAAAGAAAAGGTAGAATTGTTCATCCTGAAAATTTATATAGTACCCAGTACCCTGTGGGCCTTCACATTTTAGCAGTAAAGGAGCAGATTAATAGAAAAGTACTTTAGGCTTTTCCAGCAAGAGTGTGCCACAGTACTTGGCAAATGTTTTACACTGGATGCCTTTCTTGATGCAATCCTCCAATTTAGCTGGGCTTGGGACTGACAATAGGAGTACACTGGCTTGTATCTCCTCCTGGTTGTGAGCCAGGGCCTTTCTGATGTGAGGCACATGTGTGAACGCCGAAACTATAAATCACACAGCAGTGGAGCAGATTGATGCTGTAATTACCATTTTCCACACAGAGTGACATTCCCAAAAGATAAGAATATAATTAATCAAAAACCAAACCTGATAGGACCAAATACTAAACAACAGTGTCAAAAGCCACTGACAAATCTAACAAAAGTAAACTAGTGTTTTGACCATAGTCATCTGCTCAGAGAAGAATATTTTTAAAAAACCCAAAGAGTTCTGCTCCCATGCCATGGCATGCCATAAAATGCAACTGAAATTTCATGAACAGTCTATTAACAATCATTGAAAAAGACAAAGGTAAAAGGACAAAATTTACTCTCAAATACAGTACAGCATAGAGTGGAAGAAAAGGAAACTACTTGAGTACTGTAAATCCACTTTAGTACATTATAACACTACTTTTAACATATTGCAGCTCAATGCCACTAAAGAAGAATGACAAAAATATATGTATTTATTGTTATGTAATGATAATGTATTGCATTACATTAAACAGTGCTTTTGTCTTCTGGTGTTATGAAAGTGGGTGTTTAGAAATACAGTAAGGCCTAAATCTACATATCCAATATACACTCGGATCAGTTATCATTCTAACAATCATATTTGCACTTAAAGGTTTCACTATTAAGTGTAAGCCACTGCCAAGCCATTGCCAGTCCCAGTACCAATATTGCACTGAGTAAGCTGAACACAGTGACCTTGACACCCTGACTGAGAGTTGGTAAAGAATGAAGACTGACAGAAATGTAATGAAGTGTTTGGGAATATTAAGTGCCATTTTCACTGACACTGAATTGCAGTTTAGTAGGTTTATTATTCCACAATTGCTGACTGCAACTATAGAACGTCTACCCAGGACTCAAAGTCACCCTCTAAATGCCACAAAAATAAGAAACAAATGATTTAAAGCAATAAACAACTTGTGATGAAGAGCAGGCTATTCCATGTTTTATATTTATTTTATATCAAACAAACTGTTACTGGAAATCAAACAATTTCTGGCTCTGGTGAATCATTTGCCAAGCCATTTAATTGCCAGAGGGGTAAAACTCATCACTTCATACACTATATAAAAGTGCACTTCATACAATATATAAAAGTAGACAAGTATTTACCATCCATCCATTTTTTCTGTGGCCTTGATCCCTACTTCATCTAACCAAGACTGGTCCTTGATAGCACTGTTTTCACTTCTCAGTCTTTCTTTTTCACAACTACAAGCACTGAGAAGATTCAGAATGGGACACACACACACACACACACACACACTACAGTGAGCAGCAGTGACATGAAAAATCAATTTGCACTGCAGATACAGAGAGGCAGAAAAAAGCTTTCACCTCACAGCT